>PVJD01005580.1:32259-113438 GCA_004026545.1 Mormoops blainvillei | reverse complement strand
GCAAAACAAGTCACAATAAATTTAAGAATGTTGAAATCATATCAAGAATCTCCTCTGACCACAATGCTATGAAACTAGAAATCAATCACAAGAAGAACACTAACAAACATGCAAAGACATGGAAACTACATAACATGTTATTGAACAATAAATGGGTTAACAATAGGATCAAGGAATAAATCAAAGGACACCTTGAAACAAATGAAAATGAGGACACAACAATCCAAAACTGATGTGACACTGGGAAAGCAATCCTACAAGGGAAATTCACAGCATTACAGGCCTTTCTCAAATAAATAAGAAAAAGCTCAAATAAACGATCTCACTTCACACATAAAGGAACTTGAAAAAGTACAAAAAACAAGGCCCAAAGTAAGCAGAAGAATGGAAATAATAAAGATTAGAAATAAAAATTAATAAAAGATAAATAATACAGAAAAGAGCAGAAATAAATGAAATAGAGTCTAACAAAAGATAAAAAAAGATTACTGAATCCAAAACTGGTTCTTTGAAAAGATAAACAAGGTAGGTAACCTTTACCCAGACATATCAAGAAAAAAAGAGAAATTACCCAAATAAATAAAATTAAAAAATGAAAGAGAACAACTGACATCAAAGAAATACGAAGGATTGTAAGAAAATATTACGAACAATTATGACAACAAACTGGACAGCCTGGATGAAATATATAAATTCCTAGAAACATGCAATCTTCCAAAAACAAATCAGGAAGAATCAGAGAATCTGAATAGACAGGTTATACCTAGTGAAATTGAAGCTGTAATGAAAAAACTCCCAACAAACAAAAGCCCTGGAACAGATGGCTTCATCGGTGAATTTTACCAAACATTCCAAGAAGAAATAACAGCTCTCCTTCACAAAATATTTCATAAAATTCAAGAGAAGGGAAGGCTCCCAAATACATTTATGAGGGCAGCATTATCCTATTTCCAAAACCGGAAAAAGACACTATGAAGGAAAAAAAAATTATAGGCCAACATCCCTGATAACATAGATGATAAACTTCTCAACAAAATATTAGCAAACCAAATACAGCAATGCATAAAAAAGATCATATACTACAATCAAGTGGGATTTATTCCAGGAATGCAAGGTCGGTACAACATGCTTGAATCAATAAATGTGATTCACCACATAAACAAAATTAAGGATAAAATCCACGTGATCGTATCACTAGATGCAGAGAAATCTTTTGATAAAATTCAGTACCCATTGATGAACAAAGATCTCAGGAATGTTGGAAGAGAAGGAACATACATAAATATAATAAAGGCCATATATGACAAACCCATTGACAGTATCATATCAACAGGCAAAAATTATAAGTATTCCCCTTAAAATTGGGAATAAGACAGGGATGTCTGCTTTTACCTCTCTTATTCAATATAGTACTGGAAGTCTTAGCCACAGCAATTAGACAAGAAGAAATAAAAGTCATCCAAATTGGAAAGGAAGAAGTTAAACTGCCCTTATTAGCAGATGACATGATACTGTACATAGAGAACCCTAAAGATTCCACCAAGAATCTATTATGTCTGATAAATGCATTCAGCAAAGTAGAATGATACAAAATTAATATCCAGAAATTGGTTGCATTTTTCTGTGCCAATAACAAACTATCAGAAAGGGAAATTGATAAAATGATTCATGATTGCTTCAAAAAGAATAAAATACCTAGGAATAAACCTAATCAAGGATGTAAAAGGCCTGTTCTTGGAAAATTATAAGACATTGAAGAAAGAAATTGATGATTATAAAAACAAGTGGAAGCACATACTACGTTCATGGATATGAAGAATTAACATCATTAAAATGTCCACACTATCCAAAGCAATCTATAGATCTGAGTCCTGTCAGATTCTAATGATGTATTTTACAGAACTAGAATGAATATTTCAAAACTTTATATGGAACCACAAAATGCCCTGCATAGCAACAGTGATCATGAGAAAGAAAAAAGCTGGAGGAATCACGTTACCTAATATGAAACTATCTATAAGACCATAGTAATCAAAATGGCCTGGTACTGGTACAAAAGCAGACAGATCAATGAAACAGAAGAGAGGACCCAGAAATAAACCCACAACTTTATAGTCAATTAATATTCAACAGAGGAAACAAACACTTACAATAGGCTAAAGATTATTTATTTAATAAATGGTGTTGAGAAAATTGGACAGATACTTGCAGAAAAATAAAACTAGACCACCTTCTTACACCACACACAAGAATAAATTCAAAATGGAACAAAGACTTAAATGTTAGACCCAAAACCATAAAAATACTAGAAGAAAACATAGGAAGCAAAATCTCAGATATTGCTCATAGGAATTTATCAGATATATCTCCCTAGGCAAGGGAAACAAAAGAAAAAATAAACAAATGGGACTATATTAAACTAAAAAGTTTTTGCACAACAAAGGAAATGGTCAACAAAATAAAAAGACAATCCACAGAGTGGAGAACATATTCACTGATAGATCTGATAAGGGGTTAATATCCAAAAATTTATAAAGAATTTACAAAACTTAACAACAAAAAAGCAAACAACCCAATTAAAAAATGGGCAAAGGACCTGAATAGACACTTCTCCAAAGAGGACACGCAAATGGCCAACAGACATATGAAAAGATGCTCACCTTCACTAATCATCAAAGAAATGCAAATTAAAACCACAGTGAGATACCATCTCACACCTGTCAGAATGGTTATCATCAATAAATCAACAAACAACAAGTTCTGGAGAGGATTTGGAGAAAGGGGAACTCTTTTGCACTCTTGGTGGGAACACAGGCTGTTGCAGCCACTGTGGAAAGCAGTATGGCGATATCTCAAAAAAAAAAAAAAAATGGATCTGCTTTTTGACCCAGCAATTGCACTTCTGGGAATATATCTGAAGGAACCTAAAACGTTAATTTGAAAGACCATAAGCACCTCTATGTTCACTACAGCATTATTTACAATAGGCAAGATATGCAAGCAGCCCAAGTGCCCATAAATAGATGGGTGGATAAAACAACTATGGGACACTTACATATTGGAATTCTACTCAGCCATTAAAAATAAGAAAACCTTACCCTTTGCAACAGCATGGATGGCCCTAGAGAACATTATGCTAAGTAAAATAAGTCAGTCAGAGAAAGACAAATATCATATGATTTCACTCATGTGGAATCTAATGAACAAACTGAACTAACAAGCAAAACAGAGACAGACTCATAGATAAAGAGCAGATGATGGCTAAGTTGGGGGCAAGGTTTTGGGGTGGAAGGATTGAGTAAAAAGGAAAAAGGGTTCATGGGCATGGACAATAGTGTGGTGATTGCTGTGGGGAGAGGGGTAATGGAAGAGAATACAGTAAAGATTAAATAAAAAGCCCTGGGGAGTGTGCCTCAGTGAACTGAGTATGGCCTATGAACCAAAGGGTCGCGGTTCAATTCCCAGTCAGGACACATGCCTGGGTTGCAGGCCAGGTCCCCAGTAGGAGGCGTGTGAGAAGCAACCACACATTGATGTTTCTCTCCCTCTCTTTCTCCCTCCCTTCCCCTCTCTATAAATAAATAAAATCTTTTAAAAAGAAGATTAAATACAAAATTAAAAAATAAATAAAATCATGACTTGCTTAAAAGAAAAACGAAATTCCATTTGCCATCTCTATAGTTCCTAAAAATGCAACAGTATAGTAGTACCATGTAATTTGCATGTATAAGAATTTCAGAAATCTCATGACAAGTCAAAAGAGAGTTTCCACTATCTCAAGATGCTGGGAAGGAGACTAGAACAGGAGTGTTTTTCCCAAATCATGAAATACCTTTAAGTCATATATGAAAGGCAGAGTTTCTATTGTTACATTGTAGGTTTCATTCAGGAAAGTGGAGTCATTAGAAAATTAGGAAATAATTACCATTTCGCCTCAGACAGTTTGTTACCTATAATAAAGGAAACATTTTACAATGGCATGCGATTCTCTAGACTGCAGCAAAATTCTCCCAGATGTCTTTCATACAGTTAAAACAATGTGGTAACATCTATTTCAACTTGGCAAAATTGAAACCATATTCCATTTGGATAGGTCTCTGGGAAAAAAATCCGTTTTCCTAAACTGCCATCTGTAATGAGAGTTCCAGGGGCTGCTGAAAAAGCATTAGATGTTATCAATGATGTATAGAGAAAGGAAAGAAAATGTCTTGCAAAAAAGATTTAAATAAAATGTGCTCAGGGGGCAAACTGCATTTAGCAACACACGTGATTCTGAGCATATCACTGAACTGGGATGACAGTTTCGTAGGACGTTCTCAGTGCTCCAAGGCAGTAACACTTCGCAGCATAAGAGGAGCCTTAAACATGAAGCAGTGAGTGTGTCTAATATCATTGCATTTAGAAGTTCAAATATGACACTGTAATTGGTTGCATTAGTTTGACAAACAGGTAAAATTAAAACCCCAAGAAAAACTTGGTAAGTGCAAATGGAAAAAGTATTTTAGGTAAATATCAAAAGCAGTTGAAAAAATTATATATCATGTTTAATATACATACACATATATTCTTATCTGCATTAGTAATAAACACCTGAAAACTATCCACTAATATTTCTAGAATGGAATTAACTATTTTTCTCTGCACTGTAATTAGCCAAGAAATCTTAACAGTAAAAAGAAGATTGCATTGAAATGATCAATTCAAGCAGCATCTAAAACCAACATGGTATTTCGTATCAATAATTCATTCAGCTTATTGAGGTACTAATATTCCTTACCCTTTGAGAATCATGCATGAAATCCTAATGACTTTAAAAAGTTGGCTGTTATCAAGAAAGATGAAGTCTGTCCAGAAGGTATAGAGCCATGTAATATGAAAAATAGAGACATTTATTGGAGAAGATACAAGATACAAGAAACATTGTACATAGGAAAATGATGTCTCAGTTCCCTTCAAAGTGGGCACCTTGGGACCTCACACAGTTCGCCCAATTGCCATCAGCTGCCCCATCATATTTTCCTGAATCTCATCAATGATCTGAAACCCTTTCTCTTTCAAAGGTGATTTTAGTTTTGGGAAAGCCAGAAGTCACAGGATATCCAATTTGGGCTTTTAGGGGGACTGAGTCCCCTGGGTGATTTGATGATTCCCCAAAAGTCTCTGCACAAGATGTGATACATGAGTGGGCACACTGTTGTGTTGAAGCTTCCAATCACCAGATGCCCATAGCTGCAGACTCTGAATCATCTGATAGCTTCCACAGAGGAACGTTCAAGCTTAATGCAAAATTTGATGCAGATTCGTGGTTCTGCTTGCTCAGTTATTTGGAATGCAACAACCACACAGTACACATGTTCACTTAACAGCTTCTACTGCCCCCATTGACTAGTACACTGAAGTCATCATTGTTTGCACATGTACATTCCAGTCTACTCTCCATGGCTACCAGGTTACATAGATATTGTGCAAACCATTCTCGCTGTATTAACAATGGTTGGACCTTTTCTGTACAGACCTCCTATATTATTTAGAGCTTACCCTAATCATTGCTAAGCATCTGGTGAAACAGGCATGAAATTTCCATGAGGGACAATTGAAAGGGATCTTACAGAGGACTTCCTTTAAACTGTGAAAATACAGGAAAATTAATTTAGCGTTGCATATGTAACAAACCACAGGGTTCATTTGTTAATTTCAATTGCAGGATTAGGAATTTTTTTGCCCAATTAGAATAATATGTTCATTTATTCATTAAATAAACAAATGGAATGTCTTTATAGAGATATACAAATCCCTTATCAACAGTCTTTTCTCATTACCAAGAGAAAGGTCCTAAAGAATAGGCACAATTAAAGGATTATTAGTAGTTTCCACAATTTAAGAGAATACTTAAATACAGTTTTGACAGAACGATAGTACCGAAAGGATTTTCTGATGGATCCAATGTGCAGTGCAGAAAAAAAGAGAGAAGCCAATGATGACTTCTATGGAACAAAGTGGCTTTTACTGAAATGGACAAGACTATGGGGTAATGCCTTTATCTCTTCCCACCATTGCTTCCTGCCCTGTATTGTCAACTGCCTGAAGATCTTCCTCGCTTGAAGAAAAAAAAAACACATTAGCTTTCTAAAAGTTATGTCCCTTTTAAAATATTTATTTAGCATTGCTACCAGACTAGCCTGCTCACAGATGAAGGACAGCTGACAGGTGTGCGATTGAAAGGAAAGGAAGTGTGGGACAGCAGCCTCAGACTGTCCTTGTGTTAAAGAGAGGGAACTAGTCTCTTACGTTGTTGGAAAAGTGATAAATAATGAAAGATTTGTTATATACTACAATAAGTGCATAACATCTTGTTTCCTCCAAGACGGAGTATAAATAGGTAAAGTGTACTTAATGTAAAAGTAGGTTTGGATTTTCTCATTTTTATACAGGAAATGCATCCTTACAATGTATATATTTAATATTTTATCTATGGATAAACACTGTAAATAGGTTGCAATTTTATTGTTCCATAATATTTTGTTCAAGTGCATACCATTCAGTTCTTGAGGGAAAAGTGCAGAGTTTGGAAAGACTAGACTTGTCAGTGTTCTTTGGTGTAAATTAATAATAATTAAATCCTTATGATAAATTAGGAATATAAACCATATTTTCAGATTTTAGAACAAAAGGAATAATGTTCATTTACCTAATGGCAGGTATGACTTGTCTTTCAGAAAGCAGTTTTTCTTTTCTTGATACATCTCTAAAATAGTACACTTTGATAACCCCACTTCACACTAAGAGAAGAACCATCAAATGGGGGAAAAAGTCACCTCAAAGCAATTAACATGCTTAAATTCTGTAGTTTTCTAAGAATCTGACAATTTTTTACACATTAGTAAACACTGAAGCTTCCATACGCACTCGCGTGTGCGCGCACACACACACACACACACACTTACCTTTATACACATACACACATAGAGAGAGAGAGAGTTTGCCCATTTACTGTGGTTCAGGACAAAAACCTGTTGGGTTGGCCAAAAAGCTCGTGTTTTTTCCCCATAAAATAAAAGACACTTTCTTCATTTTCACCAATAACTTTACTGATTTGGATATTTTGGGTATGTTAGCTATCTCCCATGTGGTGTAAGATTGATTGTTCTCAAGTAATGTCTTGACTTGATCGCCAACAACCTGACTGTGGAGCATGGTCCAGTGAGGAAGCTCCAGCACAAAACTTCGCAGACCACTCTTGACAAGTGTGATCAGTCGCGGTACCTTCTCCATAAACTGCGCAAATCTTTTTTTGCATTTCAGTTGCATTTTTACCTTTTGTGAAATAATAAAGCATAAAATGCCAAAAATGTTGCTATTTTCTGCCATCTTCGATATTAAAATGGCTGCACAAAAATTCACCAATTTTGATAAGTTTCTTTTAAATGCACGCTGAGATGACAGCTGTCACAATATAATCTAACAAAATTATTTCAAATGAAGTTAAAGACAACTAAATGCTCCTAGAACAATCTTACAGAGCATTTGGCCAGCCCAATATCATCACTTTAGGTATATTATCAAATGTCTATTTCTATCTATATCTATTACTCTAGCTGAATATATGCAACTAAAATCAAGAATTTTCTGTTCATTTGCAGCCATTTCCAGTACTTGCAGAAAACTTATTACTAGTAAATACATATTTGTATTAAAAAAGTTAAACAATTAAACAGTAATATCTAACGCTTGCGAAAAAAGGATGTCTTGATATATACTCCAGTAATGTTAATTTTGAGAATTTAAGAAAATAATTAGACATATATAATTTATTTGATATACAATTAGGAAAAAATCAAGAGTACAAAATATATCATCATTATCATTTTAACTATGTAATGTTGGGGTTGATACCTAAATATATTCCAAAGAATTATGTTGGACCAGTGGAATAATAGGTAACAACTTTTTCTCTTCTGCTACTAGAAAACTTTCATAAAAATATTACAAAAATATAGTCTAATATATATTATACCATTTAATCAAGGTTATTATTTCATGTAAAAAATGCCCTCCATTACAATATACAAATAATGAGACTTTTTTTAAAAGCATCATTTTTGTTGATATAATGGTAGTTGTTTTTGTAAAGTTGCAAAGATGAAATAAAGTGTTATTTGTCCAACCTTAAGTTCAATTACATCAGATGGTTAACATTAAACTTTCCAAGTGTCTGCCTTTTGCAACATATTGGGGATAACTCAAGCAAATTACTTAGTCTATCTTGAGCAGTGTAACAGGCACAGTGTCATCTTTCTAGCAACTTGGCTATTTTTACTAAAACAAATATGTCTATTGTGACAAAGTTCAAAGGAGGAAAAAAATAAATAGACTCTCATCCATGGCAAAATTATGTATAGAAATTTTTCCTAAATGACAGAGTATAACCAGGTACACTATGCAAGCCAAGATCTTAGTGTACAAAAGGATAAAGAATTATGAATACTACCTATTATTTTTAAGTGAAAAGATCAGATTAGCTGGGAAGTGAAAATAAGCAAACATATTTTCAACTGATTCTATCATCTCTCCTCTCAACCAAATGTGTGTCCAGTATGAAAAAAGTCAGTCTTAAGCAAAGGTAAGGAACGTGGCTCTAAAGCACCCCCATCTCTCATCTGCTACTCCTTAGCTGATGAAAAAGTTCATTCACTGTGCTGAATCTTAGTTCCTTGTTTGCAATGCTGTGAAAATAACAAAAGCAATGTAATTTACAGAGTAGCTGGCAACGGTAGTGGAATACAGGATGTATAAATGAATAAGAACTAAAATAAATAAAGGACAGTGGAAGAAAGCCCTTACATTGGACATCTATTTATTACATTGAGGTTAGATGTGTTGTACTCCTCTGCATTTCTTACTAAAAGTTATGTCCCTTTTAAAATATTAATTTATTTAGCATTGTTACCAGACTAGCCTGCTCACAGATGAAGGACAATTGACAGGTGTGCAATTGAAAGGAAAGGAAGTGTGGGACAGCAGCCTCAAACCATGGGAACCTTGAAATATTGAGTCAGGATAATCTTGGCTGGCTGTTGCATAAACCGAGAACTGTGAAATGCACTAGGAATTGAGAATTCAATAAAAAAGAAAATTGGTGATTATATCTGGATGTTGTAAGAATTTTAAGGAACTTTCATTTCAAAGCAACCAAGATCCATAAGCCTCAATAATTTCAAAACCCCTTATAACCACTGACTTGATATGGTCTAACTTCTTTTTTCCTCTCAGCCTGACACTCTACTAGTCTGTGAATACTACAAACAGTGAGAAATAATTTAAGGAACATTACAGCAGAACATTTTTTGCTTCTCCATAGCAAAGTCAAATTTAATTTATATGTGAATAGATTCTTTGAATGACATTGTGTAATTTCTTAACTTTGAGCAATTTATTTAACATCTTTAAGCCTCAACTCCCCTGACTATTAAAAAAAAAAAGTATGACTGAGTGTGATGTGAGATACATAAGCAAATTGCATAGCGTAATGTTGACGTGTAATAAGGGATTTCATGTATTTCTCAGTCTTTTATACTTTCACAAACACAGGTTATGAATCTTTGTCATTTTTAATTTATTTTTATTCTATCATTTATACTAATGTTTAGCAGCAATTGCTCTTTTTCCAGGATCCTTAAAGTCTTACCCATAGCTACTTTCTATTACTAATTTTTCAAATTACAGATTATTTCTTCTAAAAGTATTTTTAAGAGAACCATAAAATTGTATAATTTCATCAAATGATTTTTCTTATAGAAATGAGAGCCAGACTAGATTAGCACTACCTAAATTTTTTGAAAAATGTTTGTTTTATTAATGCCTTTTTCTTTTCTGATTTCTAGAATATTTCAGATTCTAATCAATTTTAACTATACCCTTTTCCTGTTTGCTTCTATAATTTGTCTGATTCCGAGTCTTCAGATAATTTTATAGTTTTATTTTCTCCTCTGTTTTTTCAGCACTGTTTACTGTGGCACTCATTTTATATTTAAGTTAACTGTTTCACGTTTCTACCCCTGGTTTGTTTGGTCTCTAGAACTTTCTCCAGTAAATTATACACCAAAATCCATACTCCTTCTTCCCCCTTTTCTTCCAATGTTGCGTCTGCCAAATTACATTATTTAATAATGTGGTGTTATCTTGTTTATTCTCTAAAGGGTTCCTTAACAAAGGCAGGACCAAGAACTATGATAAGTATGAATTTTATTCATTCCTTCAAACATTCAATGAATGCCCACACACTTTGCTGTATTCTGAGCATATAAGGATGACAAAGCCCTGTCATTAAGGAGCTCATCAATGAGAAAGGAAAAGTCACATTTGTGTGTGAACAGGTGAGCAAACAAGAAGGGCATGTAAGCCCAAGACTTCTTGGTGGGAACAGGCCTGGTTAAACCCAAATTCTCAAGTTTAAGATCTATATTTCTTATAGATCTTAAAACAGTGGTCTAGATATGGCTTCAATAGTTAGGAAATGAGATGGTACAAAATCATTAAAAAGTATCTCTAGCCCATTCACTCATGTTTTTTTCATCAAGTAAAAGGATTTGGTTTTACTTAGTGATGTCTATTTGGATTAGTGGGTGTCCTCCCCTTTGACAATTCCCACACCCAGTACTAGACGGACTATGGTAAATTTATTAGTGATATGAAATATATGTGAGTGAATATGTAAATATTGTATTCGCAAACATTTTATTGACACAGATATACAAGGGTGGGGAAATGTAGGTTTACAGTTGTCCATATAAGAAAAGACATGTAGGTTATGATCATTACAAAACCTGTATTAACTCAAAAGAGGGTCACAATGGCACAGCGCACTTAGGTTCAGTCTTGTGAGTGTTCTAATTGTCGGCCTTCATTCTTTACACATTCTTGTAGTTTCGGAATATCAGTAAACAAACTGGAATTTTCAGTGACGTGCCTGGGTTAGCCCCCACTACCTCCTGAGGTGGTTGATTTCAAACCTGCTTTTGCCCATCCCTGTATTGAAGATCATTAAAAAACTTTTGTCTTCTTGGCTTTTAGATAAGATACTTAGAATTTTCCCTCTTTATTTCTTCTTTACTCTTATAACACCAATTTTTTAAAATAACTTTTATTTAATATCCTTAGATGAAAGGAATGTTCATGAAAAAAATGAAAAACAGGACATAATGACAGATATGCTGTGATATGGTCTGTGCTCATTCTGAGGAGAGCCGCCGTGCTCACGTCACGGCTGGGAGAAGGTGCTGAAAGGGGCCACTCCGACGTGTCTCCTTGCATCACACAGCCGGCTGCCCTGGCTCCCCCAGTCTGGCTGCTGCCACTAGGTTAATCCACAAACGGGGCCTTCTGTTTTTATTATGGAATTGATACTGAGCAAAGGAGAGCGGTGCTGTCCTGCTGTATAGCTCTAACCTCGCTGCTTTGTAATTTTAAAATCTAATGTAGTAGGGGAAAAATGTGTTCATGCAGTCAGACTTCGCTTCAAATCCTGACTGTATGTATATTACGCAGACTTGAACAAATCACTCAGTCTTTTGAATTTGTTTTATTATAGATTAAATAGAGGTATTAATGTACACTTCTTGATTTATTATAAAAATTAAATAATAAACCTAAAGTAGTCATCAGAGCGCTTGTCAAAGAGTAGGAACTCAGTAAATAACGGCTATTGTTATTAAAATGATCCGTTTTTGTCTGCCCCTCTAATTTGAATGCTGGCTACTCCAGAGAGAAGCACAGCTCATCTTATTAACCCTTGTTGCCATCGAGCTCAGGTTGGCTTTAAAATTTGTGAAGATAATTTATTGTGAAATGGAATACTGGAACATTTTATATACATATATAATGTTTTATATATAATTTATTTGTATATATACACATAGCTACATTCATACACATAACATATATGGCACACATACACACATATATTTCATCTTTTCATCGTTTGCTTATTAACTCCACCGGTAATTCAGGAACACAATTTGCATTTTTTCCCTAATTCTAAGTCTTTGTCTATCTTTGTGTCCTGTTAACTACTTAAATAGTTTTAGTTAGTAAATTACACCAAGCACTAGAATCTCAATTAGTAAGATAAAAATAATAAAAAATTAAGGGAAAACTGCTAAATTATATGAAATACCTTATGGAATCAATGAAAATATCCAAAATATCCAAAAACTTTAGGTATAAATTAATTTCAGCTGCATGCCAAATTTGGCAATGATATGGATACATGTTCCTTTTAAAACATTTTTCTTCAAGGTAAAATACTTTCTTACTGGCATTTAAGTTATACCACCATTATTTTCCCATATCTATGCAATATGACAACACATTGTGATAAAGACAAACAAATATGTAGGATTGCTGAGACAAGTGTGCCAGAATACTAAAGCTTATACTTTTTGGGCAGCTCTTCATTAGGGTAAGGGACTGGGTAAGGGGCGGGAGGCTAATCCCCCTTATATATCATAGGATATTGTTACATTCACAATATACATCTGTCTCACTGGCCTGACAGGAGAGTAATTACTGCTGAGATAAGCCTTTTCTGCAACATATGCAATTAATTTGCCACCTGAGAAAAGGAAAGTAGCCTGCCACTTTAATGATGTTTAAGTATACTTAATCTATCTCTTTTCTGTTCCTAATGTGTCCTAAATATAAGAAAGAAGAGGATTTGGAAGTACTTACAGCTGTCTATTCTTATGTAAATCAAGTATGGGCCTGGAATATTCTATCTTAAAATGACTGGCATGAAATAATACCATAAATTATAATAGAATATAGAGAAAGTGGAAAATTACTTTTACGATTAATTTGTGAAATGGTTTTTATACCCCCCCCCAAAAAAGGGATTTCTCAAATCGAGAAGGAATTATTCTGTTACTAAAGCTTCAAGGGCATACAATTTTATTCAATTTGAATTCTACCTATATTTTTAAACCAAATCACAATTACTCCTCTCCAGGTTCATGATAAAGTGCTATTTAGCCATATGTATCTCTTAGAGTCTTTCAGTTTTAGCTCCCCTTTTTTATTATACATGGTAACCTGATTACACATAATGCTATAATTTCTGTTCTCCAATGGCCTTCAATTTTTTCAAAATTCATCAATTCTACAAGTGTCTGTGCAGTCCCCCACTCCTGTTTCATTATTCAAATATTAACAAATGAGCTGACAGTTTGCCTCATTTTTAAATAAAATAAATGGCATTTTTTAAAGCATGGGGGGAAATGATCGTTTTTACACTTACTTACACTCATGTCTTTAATTTTCAATATTTGATGTGGATTAGAACCAGGAAATTTTAATAAAACAAAAAAGAATTTTTTAAAAAACTTCCTTTATGCGATTTTTCCCGTTAGTCTTTACACAGCAGGAGGGAGTGTTCAGCTCAGTGATGTGCCTACTATGTTGGATACCTAGAACAAATCGGTTTTAAAACCCTCCTCTTCTGTAAAAATAACTTTCTTTAATAATAATCATGACACAAAATAAACATTAATAATAGCCAAAAAAGAAATGC
Source organism: Mormoops blainvillei (assembly GCA_004026545.1). Classification (NCBI taxonomy): domain Eukaryota; kingdom Metazoa; phylum Chordata; class Mammalia; order Chiroptera; family Mormoopidae; genus Mormoops; species Mormoops blainvillei. The sequence continues at coordinate 99,874 of PVJD01005580.1, read as the reverse complement.
AGCTAGTTAAGTCTTTGTTGTATTGAACTTCATAAATATGATTATGTTAAAAACTAATGTTTCAGTAAATAATGTTTGTTTATCAAGAGACTAAAAAAGATACAATTTAGGTAACTATTAAACTGTACCCTGATGTAATATTTTTTTATTAGTGCATTAGTTTTAAAATAGTTTTAGTATTTTAGTATGAAAAAATAAAGTTCAGAATTGAAGATATTAAAATGTGCAAACTAAACTTTGTGAGAAGTAACAGAATATGCTATGTCAAAATATGCCTCTTTGGGATACTGATTATGTTAAATTGGTTATTTTTAAGAAAAAGACTCAAATAAAACTTCTGCTCTTCCCCCTAACTGTCTAAAAGGAATTTAGACAGAGAACCTGCTCAAGGAAGAGAGATGTCAGTTTAATGTGAAGGAGCGGGAGAGACGGGGAGGAACCGAGCAGGCCCATTTGTGTCCCCTCTGTGTCCGATTGTTAACGATGGCCCCCGCAAACATTTGTTTACCAAACATTTGCTTTTTCATCGCCTCCCTGACCACTGAAGTCCCCAACCCCCACCTTCTCCTTAACTCAAGGCGGCATGTAAGCCTCAACGGCCAGGTTTGCCCTCCAGTCTCATATTCTTTGGCATCCCTGTGGGTACGTATGTAATTAATTTGGTTATTTTCTCTTACTTTTCCTCACATCAATTTGATTATTAGCCCAGCCCGAAGAATACAAAAATATATCCCCCAAAATATATATGTCTCACAGCCTTCACTCCATCTGTTTAAGTCTTAAATGAAAATAAATACACCAAATGTTTACTTCAAATGACAGAACTGAAGTCACTCAAGGCCCATTCTTTCATCTTTACAATAACTATGCTCTCATTGCTTATTTTGAATTCAGTGTTCAACACATTAATATGTGATGCCATAGGAGTTAGAAACACAAACTGACCTTCAAACTTACTGGATGACACTGAACTGTTAATGTCTATGTGTGTTTCAACTCCAACTGGAAGTGCTCTCAATTAACTTTTATTTAAAAATACAATGTTTATTAAGGGATGAGTATTAAAGTGTAATAATTAAAATGTTTAAAAGTACATGTGTATGAAATGTAAAACTCAGTCATAACCTGGAGTTACTAAATTAGAACTTAGGTCCCCAAGGAGTCTTCTCGGGGATGAGTCTCATCACTAACATAGTTTGCCTGTGGTAATAGTAAATACAAATGACTTTTAGTCATTTTCTATTATTGTTTTAAATGTCTTTACAGTCAATGTATCCCCTATTGATTAGCCCATAAACATGTGGTAGTTAAGTAACAGCTTTCATTACCCTCTGACAGGTATGAATGTCACGTTGGTAAACAGAGGAGGACTGTGAAAGCAAATATGGGAAGTATTTTTGTTTTGCCTTGTTTTATTTTTCCTTATTGTTTTAGTGATGACCAAAATATTTTTATGCCCAGAGAACATATTTTGGGGTGACCCATTTAAACTAGCCTTTTAAAAATATATTGTTTTTAAAAATTATACTATAAAAAGCTACATTTGGTACTTTTTACTCAGATCAGCTAGAAAATGAATAAGAATTTCCAAAGGGAGGAATCTGGTATGATAGAATTTTAAAAGGTTAGAATTGCTGACAGTCACTTTTCTAATGTGGTTGTCCATACAATGAAATACTTTTGACAGAGATAAGTAATAGTCATCCAAATTATTGGTATAACAAAACAGTCGATCCACAGCATGGTGTACTGATCTTATTTAGGGAAATTAAATTTTCACTCTTTATAGTCTTAGGTCCAACTAAAGTTATTTTTATTTGTAAGTTACCTACAACTTATTTAAAAATATTTTGAATCAATCTATAAGTACCAAATATACTTTCTATAATTTTTGACATATGTAGCATTCTTTTCATTCATATAATCCTTTATAAGATTAATAATCATTTACAAGAAAATATCTTTCCCCCAAAACACAAGGCTACAGTTCACCAGGAACATTTATGATAAATATCTTGCATTTATTTAGGCATAAGAACATAATGTTTACAGTGGTGTTCAGTTTCATGCTAACAAAAAACATTACATGGCATTCTTCAACGAGAACTTCACCAAACCTCTGAGGAAAAAATTGAAAACTTTCTCATAAATGACAAAATAGTTCTCTGCTTTATATCATTAAATTTAATAAAGTTAAATCTAAGGTTAAATATGTGATTATTTGAAATAATTTTTATTATTATAAATGATTCTGATTAATTATTCTTACTTTTAGCCAGTATGTTTAGACTTTCGGTCTAAGCCTACACCCATACATTATATATCTTCATTAAGTAAGTTCATAAAATCCCCACATTTTTGCTGTGTGGGAGAGTTATTTCTAATATTTAAAAAGCTCAATACATTCTACAAATAAACACAAACTTATATTTGAATATATTTAAATATTATTCTTTTTTTTTAAGTTCTTATCATTCCTGACTTTAAATGTTGGCTTCTTTCCATGCCTTCGATATCTTGACCAATCAACATAATATTGAATAATTCTCAGTGAAGTATGTGTTATAGCTTTTCATCTCATTTCCTACTCTGATCTAATAATTCACAGTAGTCCTTAGCAAACACTTGGGGTTTTCGGTTTGTTTGATTCATTTTTATTCTTAGATATGACTTTTTCTCAACTACAATCTTATTATAAGAAGATTAAAGGATGGAAACACGGTGAAATCATAATGGCTGCTGTAAAATAGTTGTAAAGGGGCATAATTCCACAAGACTTCTGATACTTTCACATCCCTGTTAAAAACTAAACACTTGTGCCCACCGAAACTGATATGTTCAAATCCAAAGCCCCAATATAATGGTATTTAGAACTGAAAAATTTGGAGGGAATTAGGATTAGATTAGGTCATAAACGTGAGGTCCTCGTGATGGAGTTAGTGTTTGTAGGAGAAGAGGAGGAGTCAGGAGAGCTGCTCTCTCTCGTCCTCCCTGTGTACGGGTACCAGTGAAAGCCCTTGTAAGGACATATGGAGAAAACAGCCATCTAGAAATCGGAAAGAAGGCTCTTGCCAGACACTGAATCTGCCAACATCTTAGACTTTCGGCCTCCAGAATTGTGATAAATGTCTGTTGTTTAAGCCATTCAGTTTATAGTATTTTGTTACAGTAGTTCAAGCAGACTAACACATTTCCTCAAAGTACACACCCCTTACATAATGAAAACCACTAAATTCATTCTACTTTATGTACTTTCAAAAACAGATATGTCTATTTTTTTGCCGTAAAATGACTATATACTTATTAAAAGTGAAACGCTACCAAATTATTTAAAGCAGAATCTAAACATTCTAATATAACCTAAAGATAATTATTACTATACCAGAATTTCTATGCACATACATTTTATACAATGTTATTCTATATGCAGTTCTCCCTACTTAATTTTATAAATGCAGCTATGTAAATATTATGTAAATATTTATTATAGCTATAATACAAGGTCTGTCTAGAAAAAGTTCAACCATTGTTAATATGACGAGAATGCTTTACAAAACATCGATGTAACCTGGCAGCCAAGGAGAGTGGACTGGAATGCACATACATGAACAGTGATGCTTCACTATGCTAGTCAGTGAGGGTGGTAGACACTGTTGAGTGGGCATGTGTACTGTGTGGCTGTCACATTCAAAATGACTGAGCGAGTACAGCAAACAATCAGCATCAAATTTTGTAGTAAGCTTGAACACTCCTCCACAAAAACTATTTGAATAATTCAGAAGGCCACAGCTATACACAACTGGTGACTGGCAGCTTCATCACGACAATAGGTCTGCTCATGCATTACGTTTCATGCAGAGTTTTTAAGTGAAACATCAAATCACCCAGGTGTCTCAGTTCCCGTACAGCCCAGATTTGGCACCCTGTGACTTCTGGCTTTTCCCAAAGCTAAAATCACGTTTGAAAGGGAAGAGATTTTAGACCATCAATGAGATTCAGGAAAATATGACAGGGTAGCTGATGGCAATTGGAAGAACTGTGTGAGGTCCCAAGGTGCCTACTTTGAAGGGGACTGAGGCATCATTGTGCTATGTATAATATTTTTTGTATCTTCTTTTATAAATGTCTATATTTTTCATATTACACAGCTGGATACCTTCTAGACAGACATCATATATACTATAAATATATATTATAATTTACCAAATTCATTATTGATGAATACTTAATATTTATATTTTTAGTATCATGGTAATATTATGACACTTGAAGAAACTGAGGCCAGAAGAAAGCTAAATCTAGTCACATAGGCAATTAGTCTAAAAACTTATATCCTGATTTTTTTTATATCACTATATCCACTCATTCTCCTCTTCGAGTAAAGATAAAGCCACAGGAAGATGAAGAGAATAAATGCCTCCTTTGCTTTATTTCTTCTATATAATCTTCTAACCCAAAGTTCAAACCCTGTGTAAGCCTTGGGATATAATGTAAGGAGGCTGCCAATGAACACTTGATAAAAAAGGAAGAAAAAAAAATGTGGAGGGGAGAATGCATAATACAGTTCCATTTTGGATTCACTCATCAGAGAGTGCATGAAGAAAGAGTCTCAAAAGACGATGGTGTCCTGAATACCCTTTTCTAACACTGCTAGGGGGGACCAAAAAAAATGGAATTGATTTAAAAACAAACTGACAGTAACCAGATGGGAGGGGAGAGAGGGGTAATGGCAGAAGGAAGGGGAAGGGTCATCAAGGAGCCTGTATAAAGGACCCATGGACAAAGCCAAAGTTCAAAGCTCAAAGATTGAGTGTGGGAGGTGGTGGTGCGTGGGGCAGGGGAGAGTGGTGGGGGGAAAATGGAGACAACTGTAAACAACAATAAAAATAATTAAATTTTTAAAAAAATTGTATATTTATTCTTACATGTTCATGTTTAAACTTCAGTTACCTCCAAAACATTCTCCATTTGATGCAATAAACTTATCGAGACACTTTTCCACTGCTCAAAACAGTTTTTGAACTTGTCAATTTTGATGTTTTTTAGTGATTTTGCCTTTTTTTTATTTGTTTGTTTCACCTTTTCTATATTGGCAATATGGTTTCCTTTCAGGATGTTTCTAATCCGAGGAAATAAATACAATAAAATGTCACTTGGGATGAGATTGGGTGAATGGGGATAGTGGAGCACAGAGGTCATGCCATTTTTCATCAAAAACTGCTGAGAACTCAGTGTGGTATTGGCAGGTGTGCTTGTAAATCACCCATCATGAAATGGGCAAACACACTGAAAGAGTCTTCAAAAAAATTCATTGAAGCCAAATGTATCCTCTCACAACACCACCAGCTGGTACGCTGATACAGATGGGTTCCTAGAACACTCACCTGGTGAGGGAAGCCTGTACCACAAGGGTCCTGCCCTCCAGAAGATAATTCCCTGTTTTGGGGGGTCACCCCATATCTTCTCCCAAGTTGACACTAAATTCTTGTGGACTGAGGAGCTGGGGCAGGGAGACAAGGCTCATAGGCACTTGTGGGAGAGTTCAAGTTCTGATGGGTGTTAAAAGAAGACAGCAGGTTTGAGAATTTGTTCTTCTTGGGGCTTAACTGGAGTCAGTGAACAAGCAGCCAATAAGCCTCCATTAAAATGAGAAATCAAGGTTCTGGAGAGAATACTGCTGGTGAATACATCTGCCCTTGCAAGAAGGGTAATAATTTCCTGATTTGTTAACCTAGGCAGATCTGCAGAGTATTTTTGGCTGGAAAACTGCAGAGTTGCCACCCAGATTGGCCAGTGCTGTCTAACATTTGTAACTGAGGACACCTTAAGGTGTCACAAAAGAAAGTCAATGACTAATATCCTTCAAGTTTATTCATTATCAGCCAACAAAAGAAGATACTATTGGGCCTTTGACCATCTCTGGCTTAAAGTTTCCAAACTTTTTACCTGAGTACTGAAAATGAATAGAGAAATAAGCAAAAGAAAGTAACAGTAGATCTGAGGAGGACCAAAGATCCCAGAAAGGAAGGACAAGGAAAATATTAAGGACAGACCACTTCAAGTGCAGCAGGAAAGCCATCCCCCACAAATGACAAATTAAGAACGTCAAAATACTAAACATATTTAACAGTGTATAATTAAAACATTGAAATTATTTTCTAGATTAAAAAAATAATTTCTAAATTGTAATATTTATTAGGCTATAAAATAAAGTCATTAAAAAATGTTTTTAAAGATTGTTTTTATTTATTTATTTTTAGAGAGAGGCGAAGGGAAGGAGAAAGAGAAGGAGAGAACATTGATGTGAAAGAAATACAACAATCAGTTGCCTCTTACATATCCCCATCTGGGGACCTGGCCCACAACCCAGGCATGTGCACTGACCAGGAATCGAACTGGTGAAATTCTGGTTTGCAGGAGGACATCCAACCCACTGAATCACACCAGTCAGGGTGAAAGTATAGTCAAACTGAGGATCAAATTAGTGGCTTGAAATATTAGTGGAAAAAATCTCAGCTAAAGGCACAATAGTTCAACACTAGGAGAAAAATGTAAGGGACTTGAAGGATAGATCTATGAGACCAAATATGTAAATAAGGGTTGGAGGAGAAAAAATATTCTATAATTTGATGGAAGATTTGAGGAAAAAAATTAAAATTTGAAGGAAGACTTGAATGGACTGAATAGGGTTACTAATACTAGTCATAATTAAGGAAGAAAAATAGTCACACACCTAGGTGAACCATGGAGAAATGTCATTCGCAGCACCCAAATTAAAAAAAAGCATAGAATGTTATTTACTAAGAAAAAAGAACCAAATCCTAAAAATATGCATAGACCTGGTATCTGTCAGTTTGCTCAGGCTGCCATAACAAGATACCACACACTGGGTGGCTTAAAAAATAGAAGTGAATTTTCTCATAGTTCTGGAGTGCAGAAGTGAGTCCAAGATTAGGGTTGCAGCATGGCTGGGCCTACTGAGGCCTCTTCCTGGCTCAAAGGCAGCTGCCTTCTGTGTCCTTACATAGTCCTTCCTTGGTGCCTGGCAATGGAGAGAAGAGTTTTCTCTCTCTCTTCATCTTCTTACTAATCCTATCAAATTTGGACTCCACATTTATGACTTTATTTAACCCTAATTACCTCCAAAACGTCTGATCTCCAATATAGTCACAGTGGGGAGTAGGGCTTCAACCTATGAATTTGGGGGAACACAATTCAAAACATAGTGGTTTCCTTCAACTTTCAAGGTAAACAGATATTAAAAGATTTAGAGACATCTGCACCCCATCTGAAGAAAACAATTGGGAAAGGATTTTAACCAAACCATAAATATATTAAAAGAGACCACACAGTGGAGTAAGATGAAGAGGAAAGAAAGCAGTCATGTGTAACAAATCTTACACTATATATAAATTTAATCTAAATAGATAATACTGTGGTTAAAGGTTTGCAAATATAAGTCGCTAATAAGAATTCATAAAAGAGAAGAAAATTATTTCAAAGGAAAACCAACAAAAAGAACCGAAGTCACTAGAAGTCCTCAAGAAAGTTAACAAAATTCATGTAAGTTTCTAGAAGAGAGAAGAGAGAGGAAAACAAAAACATTTTAAAGATTTCATTTGATGGGAGAATGATCTTAAACATGGTAAAATAATTTTAAATGTTGTTTGTCTTATTCCATTTTTTGACACACTTCATAAGACCAACACAAGATATAATTTATTATCAACATAAAAAATAACATTTACATATCCCACGTCACATAAGTATGGCTAGCCAGTGCCCTTCACAAACCTCACAGCAGGGCGGAGGGGACTTTGTTCCCTTACAAAGGAGCTGGGTGTAAATACTCCATGCGTACTTCCATTCCTTCAGGCTTACCAGACCAAAGTTCCTGCCTGAAGAGAACGTTTCTGGTTTTCTCCAATTGTTGCCCCACCACGTCTACAGCCCCAGCACATACTAATATCCTAATATTTAATAACTACTCATCCTTCATTTATTGAATGAAATAAGAAATTATTACTTCCAGATTCAATGTTACATAGCTATAAATTAGCATAATTTAGTACCTTTCCCTTCAAAAAAAAGTTGGTTGATTTAGTAAAATGAGGCACAAGTGTATCTTTTTACCTTAAATTTGAATTTCCCAAATAGACGACTAGTTGACTGTTGAACAACATAGGTTTGAACGGCTCCAAATCACTTATACAGGATTCAAGAAACTTCTAAATCAACAATAATACTATGCTCATGGGACCAATAATCAGCATCAATGCAATCACAGAACAGTCTAAATAAAGTTTAAGTCTCAGTAAAAACACTGTCAGTTTTTGAGCCAATAAAATATGCTCTAAATTTGTCTGCCATCTAACATGATAAGAGTTCTCAGACGCTTGATGGTCTATAAAATTTGTTTTGTCATTTAATTATGTTTAATGATTGCATAATATATTGTTAATGTAGTCAAACCTGAAATCATCATAAATTAAAAACATGCTTAGAAAAGTAATGCCCAGTACTTGTTACTTACCAAATGTATTTTCATATAAAAAAGTATGATTTATTATGATGTCATATTTTTTAAAAACAACATGAAAACATGAACTATATACATTTCATATTTTTGTATAATATTCACCCTTTGGATTTATATAATACTTACTAAGTCTTGTTAGGTTAATATATTTTTGGTAGTTTTATGAAAATAAAAGTAAAATCTGCTTTTGCTTACAGGATGATTGAGTATTTTGCTTTATACTATGTGTTTGTAGGCATAGTAGGTTTAAATCATGCACTTTATAAAATGAAATGTGGCCTTATCCTTCAAAATTTTTCATAGATTCAACTGAAATGTCTAACCCTGTTTCAGTTATCTGTTTCTAAAATTATATGAAGTTCAATGGATGACACAAAACACGCTCTCTATTTTTCAGATTCTCAAATCCTTATTGCCATAGGGTTTTAAAATTGATAATCAGATTGAGTCACTAACAATTTATAAATAGTTAATATTAGTGTTAATAAATAAGTTGTTGTAGGGGTTACAACAGAAAACCTTACAGGGAAAACACACTCGTGGGCCAATATTGTTACTACTTACCAGCTCTTCCTGAAGTTGGGAAATGAGTTCATCCCTCTCTTTCAGCTGCAGCTTCAACATTGAGCATTCATCTTTCATTATATCCTATAAAAACATCAAAGAAACAGTATAATAGGTTTAGCCATTTCACTTTGGTCTTGATAAGGAAAGTCAGCTTCACGCAGTGGAAGGTAATTACATCTGACAAATAAAAGTGAAATTTCCTCTACTGATTGATATTTTTATAATATCCTCAGTTGCAAAATAAATTAATGCATCCAAAAATATTATGCTATATATGACATACACATGTGTTTTTTTTTTCCCTCTTTGGATATCCATTTGTTCATTTTGTTACCAAAAACAGAAACCTACGGAGTCCTCCTAAATTCTTTCCTCCCAATTCTGTGCATGCACGTCAGTGGAATACAAATACCTATACTCCAAAAGAGATATTTTACCATTTGTTCCCTCACTGTAATGAAATATTAGTTCACAAACCAACTGCCATGTTAAAGTCTTTATCTTTAATGATGCCGCTATAACATGTATCCCTTTCACTAGTGATCTGTGGGCATGTAATCCCCTCCTTGGCACATGCACTAAGCCACAGTTTCTGTACATACTAAACATTCACCTCTATGGCTTCTCTTACTCTATGCTGGTAACTCCCAGATGCAAATACTTCATTGAGGCCTATCCATCTTCTAAGCTTCAACCATTGAATAAAACTACTTATTGAGAATATACTCAATATTGTCCTGTAGACATTTCAGCTCAACCTTCATCTCAACCTTTTTCCCTACCCCAAAGCTTTGCTTCTACTTATTTCTCCCAATATATTTCAGTTTTCTAAAATAACAAGGAAGTCATCCTATACTCTCAGTTCTTCCTCACTAGAAACTAATCTGGTACCACATCTTTTACTTTTATTTTTTATCTTTTAAATTTTTATTGATTTTATTGGGCTGACATTGGTTAATAAAATTATATGTTTCATGTGTACGATTCCTTAATACATCATCTGTATGTTGTATTGTGTGTTCACCACCCTAAGTTAAGTCTCCTTCCATCACCATCTATCACCCCATTACCTTCCCCCAACCCCCTTTTCTTCTGGTAATCACCATATTGTTGTCTGTGTCTATGAGGCTTCTTTTCCTTTGCTTAATCCTCTCACCTTTTCACCCAGACCCTCAAACCCCTCACCTCTGACAGGAACCAAACCCCTTCATCTCTATTTCCTTCATATTTCTTGGACTCACTCCTCTCTATTATTCATTAACTTTCCCTAGGTACTCATTGCTCCTTAGCTGACTTACTGTATTAAGTCTCTAAACTGGCTCTCTATCACTTTCCCTATCTGCCAGAAATATTTTCTTAAACAAAATTAATTATATCACTCCTTAATTTAACAGCTAATCACTTCCCCTTTTAGAGGAAAAAAAAGTCCAAACTCTCTAGTGAAGCATATAGTGCCTTTATTATCTGCTCTCGCTTACTTCTGGAGTGTCGACATTTTTACTTCCAACTTTCTTACCAGCCTTGCTCACCTACAGAACTGAAATGCAAAATGTTGTTTTATATCTCCCTGCTTTACACATGCGCATCTCTGGATTGCGCTGCCAAGTGCCCACTGTGACCCTTCACCCCCCTCAAATTTCTCATGCCCTAAGGGGCATTTCAAGCATTACTCCTATTCCTCTAGGAAGCTTTCCATTTTTGACTGAGTTACGTGTCCCTGGAGGGCAAGGGCGTGCTCCATACCATCTAAATCATACATCGTTCCATACAATACTGATACTTCAAGTGTTATTTGCTTTTTCTGCAGCCTCATTGTACTAGTTCTTTCCCCTCATTGAATGGCTAGACTAAACACCTACCTCGTTTTATTTAGCTTCACAGATGTTGCCTTTTTAAAAATAAATTGAAGGTAAGACTGTCCACCAGTAAAAAGATTACGACTTCCCATATTTTGATACTTTATTGCAATGGCCTGGAACCAAAGCAGAAATATCTCTGAAGTATGCCTTTATTTCATTAGCATATCATTAGCATTAAACATTGTAACTGACACACATAAGATACTCAAATCCACCTTTCCTTCCCATAAAATTAGCAAACACACAATATAAACATTAGGAGAATTCTCACTTTTTCTCAATCGGTTAACCTTGTCTGAGCTCACAAGAGGTACAGGGGGGCAACAAATGGTAAAGTATCTCTTTTGGGGTATAGGTATTTGGAGTATAGGAAGAAAACAGCTAATGGATTAGTGAAAATAGACTACTTGTTTATTCTGTTTCTCAGGGTATTCATTTCTGCTTTACACTAAACCAGCGGTCCCCAACCTCCTGGCCGCGGACTGGTACCTGTCTGGGCCTGTTAGGAGACCGGGCTGCACAGCTGGAGGTGAGGTTGACTGTAATGCTCTTGAATCATCCTGAAACCATCGCTTTCCCTATCCATGGAACCCTAGACCATGGAACTATTGTCTTCCATGAAACCGGTCCCTGGTGCCAAAAAGGCTGGGGAACCTTGTAGTAAGCAATATAGAACATATGATTCAAATTTACTAATATCTCCTTTCATTTGCCGACAACTTGACTGGGAGACACTAATTATCTCTGTTCCTTTTGTAGTAGTCCTATTTCTTCCATAAATTATGGATTTTTATGGCTAGAGTTTATATTCATCTTTTTTTAATATTTCTTTTCCTAGATCCTAAATATTACATGTTATACTGTTAATGGCAAAAGGCTTAGCCCGCTCCACAATGCAAAAAAAAAAAAAAAAAAAAATAGCAAGCTTAAGAGACAGGTAAGAAGGTGATCATGATTCTTAGAATCAGAGATCTAGGATCGAACCCTGGGTACTTCAACTAAGTAGCCCTGTGGTTCTTTGCCAGTCACTGGGCTTCTTTGAGTCCCATGGATATTTCTGTGGAGGTTAATGATAGCACCAGACTATAAACTACCTCATACTCCCCAAATCTTAGATAATATTTCATCTGAGAAAAAATGACTCCCCTTCATTAAGTGAAGTCATAGGTTGAATTCTCCAGGACACAAATACTGAGGTGGAGATATGGGTGCAAAAGGTTTATTATAAAGTAAATCCATGGGAAAAGAAAAAAGAGAAGAATCAAAACTGGGCAGAGGTAGAGCTGGACCAGGATTCCTACCTCAGGAGTCCCCTGCGAGCGGAAGGAGAGGCCCCAGAGCCAAGAATGCCAGTGAGAAGGGTCCCTCCTTGAAGGAACGCCTGTAGGCTCTTACGCCACTCCCTGCTGTTCAGTCATTGGTCGGGCGCTGCCTCAAGCGGGCTAGATCTCAGCTGTTGTTACTTCATTCATTGTCTCTTATCACCCAGAGATGAGCTTGACTTCAGCTGAGGGGAGTCCTAAATTAGTCGCTAATCAATACAGGCAGTCAGCCAATCACAGGGTTTGTAGCTGGGTGGTGAGTCATTTGCCTTTTGAAAGGGAATCTGAACTTCAGCATGGATCTGCTGCACCTGGTTTTGGCTGATTCATTATTAACAATATTTTTGTATTAACTTATATTCGATCAATTAATTAGTTTAAAATGAAATATTTATCTATATTTTGGCTAATAGAAATTGTAAAGAAGCTTGGTTTTCAAAGCTATGTTCACTTTACGCTTAAATTCTCTAATTTCACTCCTGGGGAACTTTTTCAAGATCAGTATTAGACAGCTTTAAATCAGGTAGGTGCTAACATATCACTTGCATTTAATCATAGAATAACATTAAATATTTATCATATGTCATCAGAAGCCATTTTTAAAAGTCTTATCTATGAATGACTTTGCAAATGAAACTTAGTTACCTAGAGTTTTGTGTTTAGTCATTCTATTGTGGCAATATTCACAGAGGTACCTGTTAACACAAAAATGAAAAGCCCTTGAACAAGTCCTACTCTGAGATTAAGGCTGACAGCAATATTACCTCAATATTCTCACTACATTTGCAAAATTCTGGGACATATTTGGCAGTATATTATGTTGAGTTAGAAATCATATTAATGTGTAGAATTAACTGGATTTTAATATTATTGGTTTTCAAAATAAGGTTACCATTAACATAAAGGCTAATGTAAACAACTTAATATCGTGCTAATTTAAATGCATATTATTTACACATAGGAAAATACATAATTTAATAATTATAACATCCTCTGTTTCATTGAAGTATAACAAATTTTTAAGACTAAAACTCAATTCAGTTACTTCCTAATTCAATAATTATCCATAAATATGGAACTGCTGATATGATAGATTAAAGATAGCTATAAATTCTTTGCTATCATTCCTACTGAAATATGGAAGCTAATCCCTCCCTTTGGACCTGGGCTGTTCTTACTGACTTGCTTGACCAACAAAATACAATGGAAGCAACTGCATGACTTTTAGGGCTAGATAGAAAACATCTTTCAGTTTCCATGAGTGGTCTCTGTGAATGCCCGTTCTCAATTTACTCCCTTGCAGAAAGAACCCTGCAGCCGTGCTTCCACCGACAGTCTCGTATGAGCTGCCAATGGACACCTGGCATCAACTGCAAGCCGGGAGAGTGAGTCATCTTGCACATCTAGCCCAGCAGGGCCTTCAGGTGACCAGAGCTCCTGCCAATATTTCGCCATAACTGCCTCAGTAGAATCATTCCCACATTCCTGACTTACAAAATTATGAACAAAATAAATGTATAGTTTTTAGCTACTAAGTTTGAACATATGGACAAACTTCAAATGATTAGAATTATTACAAATTGACTCATGATAGTTGTATAAAAATGAATGTAGCTAACTTTTCAAATAAAATACATTGTGATTTATGACCTTGGTGATTTAAGTTATTTAGTATAAATTTCAAATAGCTCATTTCATGCATAAAAAAGAATACTTATGTTCTCATTATATAAGCTATGATTTTTAAGTAATTAAATACAAGACTGTTTGGATATCAGCATGTACTATTACTCTTAGGAAATCTTAAGACTTCTTACTGATGTCCATCACTCAAAAGATAATTACAACAATACCTTATATTTGTATAGGGCATTTATAAGGTATAAAATACTTCTAAGTGCAGAATTTCTTTTTACTATCAGAATCTTTCTTGATCAATTATAGAAAAAAATCATATAATTCTAGGACAAGTAGGGCTTTAGGCATACAAATGAAGCAGAGAATACAGTTATACCAAAAGACAAATAAAAGAAAACCATTAATAATACCAAGACCCTTAAGTTGTTTTCATTATTCAAAATATTTATACATTTTCTGTAATAGTTTAAAACATTAGCTTATACTGAGAAATTTGCTAAGATGTTAAAACAATTTCATGACAATGGACTTGTCATTCTAAGTTATTAGAGTCCTCTTAGATTCATTTTCTTGCATTAATAAGAAAAAAACTGTTTTGCTTAACTCTTCTAATATAATGTATTCCATCTCATATTTTTTCTTTACAATAAGTAAACAGCATGTTAACCTGAATCATAATCCTTATAGTAATATTTATTCAAAATTTTCACTGTTCTTATCTTTGTTTTATCCAGTTTTTTGTGTGTAAATTAAAATTTAAAAAGCGAACATTGGCATTTCATTTTCTAAAGCCTTCTTTAAATGACGGTGCATATTTTTTATGTAGAATGATACGAAACAAATGCTCAGTGTCATAGAATGAGTTAGTAGGTGTGATAGACTAGTTTCCTGATTTCCTAAACCCATGTGTTTCATCAAAATCAATTATAAGCTATACTGAAAATATAAATGTCTTTATAAACTCATCAACAATGAGCTTCCATTAGACTTGCTTGATACAAAACTCACAGGAAAAGAAAACTCCTTAAGAAGTTTTTAATTTGCTGATACCAGCATTATTTTGTCTCACAGTAGACAGGTAAAATTGTCACAGTATACCTTACTTCATTTTCTTTATATCTTATTTCTTACCCAACAACAACAACAACAAAAAGCAATAGTTTAAGTGATACTTTCCTCCATATTCGAGGTCTGTCTGGAAAAAGTCCAGCCATTCTTAATATAATGAGAACAGTTTGCACAACATCGATGTAACCTGGTAGCCAAGGAGAGTGGACTGGAATGTGCATGCATAAACAATGATGACTTCACTGTACTAGTCAGTGGGGGCGGTAGACACCATTGAGTGAGCATGTGCAATGTGTGGCCATCACATTAAAAATGACTGAGCAAGTACAGCAACGAATCTGCATGAAATTTTGCATTAACTTTGAACACTCCTCTGCAGAAACTATTCAGATGATTCAGAAGGCTGCAGCTATGGGCAACTGGTGATTGGCAGCTTCATCATGACAGCATGCCAGCTCATGCATCACACCTCATGCAGTTTTTTGGCAAAACATCAAATAACCCAGGTGACTCAGCCCTACCAACACCCAAATTCGGTGTTCTGCAACTTCTGGCTTTTCTCAAAACTAAAATCTCACCTTTGAAAGGAAAGAGATTTCAGACCATTGAAGTGATTCAGGAAAATAAGACAGGGTATTTGAGAGATGGCAATTGGGAGAACTGTGTGAGGAGGTCCCAAGGTGCCTACTTTGAAGGGGACTGAGGCATCATTGTCCTATGTATGTTTCTTGTATCTTGTATCTTCTACAATAAATGTCTCTACTTTTCATACTACATGGCTGGATACCTTCTGGACAGACCTCAAATACTATACATAAGAAAATAAAATAAAATGGTTAAAAACACCCTCCTGAAAGTTCCAGTTATGAAGGCATGTTTTCTAGCTTTCCACGTTTTAAGTAACGAATGGGGGATATCTTATTCCTCAACCTTCTGAATAAAGTAAGAGAATTAATTTCTGGGAAGGAAAAGTAACCATAGACATCAAACACACCCCATTCCCCACCTGGAATTATGTAATACAGTTGCTTTCTTTTGTTTCATTTAAAATGCTATCTCGACCCAGTTTTAAGACCCTGACTAGAAGATAGTTAGTTCCCCTTCTTGAACAGGTGATTAAGTCCACATCCTAAACACTTCCTTCCCTCAGTGGGCCCTCCCACCCCAGGCCTGTTATATGCCAGCCACACCAGACCAGGTACTAGGCAGCCAAGCACAGACTGTATGCCCCAGAGCTCTTGAAATTATTCAAATTAGCCAATCCGCAGGGAGCCTCAGAAAAGCCCAGCTAATTCCATCTTGCTTGCCAAACACAAACTGTCCCCTACAGCTCAAGTTTGTTGTTATTCTGTCCACAGAGCAGGGCATCCCCTGCATGACCCAGCCTGGAACCTTCTTTCATGTGGAGGTGTTAAGTAACAAAGAGCTCTGCCTTTCTTCTGAGTGTCAGGATGTTATATTCCACCATCAATAGAATCTTTAAATCTCATAAAACACAGCACTGGCAGGGGCTGGTTGCAGGTACTGGGCACACTTCTGCCATCCTTCTGGGACAAAAGGGCTGAGCCAGCTCTCCAGCCCTGGACATTTATGCCAATTCAGACAGAGGAAAGGACAGTCTGAGTACTATCAGGCACTGCTTGGCAATACAGAAGTTATTTTTGCATAATAAAGGGAGAGTAAAGCCCTTTTAGATTTATATGAGGACCACCCCAAAAAACTGGAATTCTCTTCTGCGTGTGGGGCCCCCTGTGGTACAGGTTTCACCCACTAGGTGAGTGTTCTAGGAACCCATCTGTATCAGCGTACCAGCTGGCACTGAGAGAGGCTGCATTCGGCTTCAGTGAATTTTTTTTTTTGAAGACTCTTTCAATGCATTTGCCCATCATGAGGTTGGGTGATTTAAGAGTGCACCTGTGTACACCTCATTGCGTGTTCAGCAGTTTTTGACAGAAAAATGCCATGACCCCCATGCCCCACCCTCCCTATTCACCAGATCTTACCCCAAGTGCCTTTTTTGTTTGTTTCTTTCCCCAGATGATAAAAGTCCTCAAAGGGAAATGTTTTGCTTTTGTGGAGGAGGTGAAACAAAAACCTGCAGAACCACTAAACAGCATCAAAATCGACAAGTTAAAAAACTGTTTTAAGCAGTGGAAAACAGTCTTGTAGGTGTATTGCATAAAGTGGAGAGTACTTTGAAGGTGACTGAAGTTTAAACATGTAAGAATAAATACACAATTTTTTATAAATAAATGCCAGTTTGGGGGGTCTCCCTCATTATGTTAAGAAAGGTGAGTAAAATCTCCAGAAGAGGCACATCGAAATATTATCATATCCTAAAAAATTGTGTAGTATCCTATTTTATGGAGTGCTGAATTGTGACAGTGATGCAGGATGAGGAAATAAGTAATGCTTTAGGGGTGTTTTTCGAGGACTCGGGCATAACTGTAGAATTCTGAGAATGAAATAAAGCAGAGCGTGTAACATTAATGCTGTACAGGAATGACAGATAATGTGACTCAACTTAAGCAGTGGTTTTAGGCAGCCTGGGAGGTCAGAAAACTAAGCTGCAAAAAAGCAGTGACCGTGAGCTGAGGCTACAGATCACAGCTACGAAACATAAACCAGTATTAGATAGTAAGCAGAGAAAGAAAGGTCATGCTTTGTTCCTTTTCCAGAGCACTAATGGATGACAATGGCATAAACAGTGGTATCTTCAAATACCCATTATATGTACATTGTTAAGCAGGAGTCTTTTAAGACGGCACATACATGAATCAGGGAAAAGTAGATTTTTCATCGTATGAAGCAGATATACTTTTGAATGATTGTTTATATAGTGAATGCCTGTATACTGTGCCCAACTGCATAATTAACTTCCAACACAAAACAAAATTTTGGCTGAAAGGTTATTTAGATTAAAGCTAAGAGTGCTGTGCAGTGTTCGATTACAATTAAATGACATTAACCTATCCTAAAAACTCACCTGATATAGAAAAAAAATCTACCAATCTAGCAGTGTTTTTTGTGTTTCCTCTTGCTCTCTCTCAACTTAGGTAGAGAAGACTTTTGCATTAGAGTCTTTGTTGGGTCACAATTTATCTGCGTGATCTTGAATAAATCAATTACTAATGATGAAAATACAATTTACTGAAATTCTGAAATAATCCCAAGTACATCATATACATCATCAGTGGACTTTCACAATACTTTTTACCAGGAATGTGTTACTGAGCACACTTTTCAGTGTTTTAACAACATTCCTATACAATCAAACTAAATAAAACAATTATTACTGAAATAAAGTCAAGTCTGCATTACCACCAAACCACTGTATCTCAGTAGTAGTCTATACTACTTCCTAGAGTTTCTGTTTCCCTCATGAAATGGGGATTGTGGTATTTTCTTTCCACAGTGAGACTCATTCAAGTACATATGAAGAAAACAACCACAATTAGGCTGTGACGGCAGCCCAAAGTTGTCCTACCCTCATCTCCAAAATCTGAGAACATGACAAGATATCATTCATATGGTTAAGGTATTATGTTCTATGATACAGTTGACCTTAAAATAGGGAGAGTATCCGGATGGGCCTAATCCAGTCAAATGACCCTCATGGTTCATCAAAGAACAAAGTCAAACAATCGAAGCATGAAAGGGCTTGACTTGCTTTATCTGTTACAAGGATTGGGAGGGTCATGTGAGAAGGAAGATGGATCATAAGGACATGAGTAAAGCCTCCAGCTAAGAGCCTACAAGAAACGGAAACCTTAAACCTGTAATGCCAAGGAAGTAAATTCTTCCAATTACAGAAATGGGCTTGGAAGGGACCCTGGCTCTGGATGAGAATACGGCTGGCCGACTTCAGCTTGGGCGACTGACAAAAGCCTTGGAAGTATTTTTTAAGTCACTGAGTCTGTACTAATTTGTCACATTGGGTTAGAACACAAATGCAGAAATCTTTCTTGAGAAAGAACTATCTAGCCAGAGTCTCAACAGTCAGAAAGAATTAGTAAATGATCAAAGAAAGGCCAGTATTCACAAGTAGGCACAGAACCACGAGAATTCGTGGAGGCAGAGGGAACCAGGGCTCGAGTCTAGGGAACAAGTATTTCAGCGTAGCGGTGGGGGAGGTACACACTGGCAAGGAGCGGCAACGGAGAACCAAATCATGAGTCATTTGTGCCATAACAGAAATTATACTTTTTCAGAAGGCTATGATGTACCAATACAGGATTTTAATTCATGGGGGAGTATTATCACATTTAAGCTTATGCAGCTAACTCTGGGGACAGAGTGGAAAATGAGCTGGATGAGACTAAAACTAGGAACAGCTAGGAGGTTGGTTTAATAATTTAAGTAAGAAATAACTAGCATTTAAACTAAAATGGGGCTGTGGGAGTAGATTTAAGACCCATTTAGAAAGTAGAAAGTAGACGCTCCCAGATATGGGTGGCGTGGGAGGGAAAAATGGGAATGGCGTCAAGAATCACACAAAGTTTCTGGCAGATCTACTGGGCGAATGCAATTACTGCTCACTCTTGTTGAGAGCAAATACAATTTGAGGTGAAGGAATCTAAGATGAAGAAAAGATGAATTGTAACATCCAGCTGAAGAAATACAGTATGTACTGGTTATGTACACGGGGGCTCAGAAAAGACAAATATAATCAGGAAATGGAGGTTTGGGAATCACCAGCATATTGAAGTAGTAGAACATAAATAGTTGAAAAAAATGAAGAAATATGTAAATTAACTGTTTGACAATGAAGAAAGAATGGTTTTATCATAGCTACGGCTTGAAATACTTTAAGAAGGAGAGTGAAATAGATGACATTAGATGCAACACAGGTGAAGTAAAATATGGGATAACCAACTTTTTGGTGTTAGAAGCAGGCTACAGGTTACAGTGGGCTCAGAAGTGAACTAAATATGAAGGAGAAATACGGGGTTACCAATCACATAATTTTCAAAATGCAAGATCCTTCCAAGAAGTGATGAATAGTAGCTAATAAGATTGAGATGGGTGTGTGTGTGTGTGTGTGTGTGTGTGTGTGTGTGTGTGTGTGTATTTTATATGGAAAAGCTTGAATAGATTTATTGACTGACGTGAATGATTCAGTAAGGAGGGAGAAGTTAAAAATACAAGGGAAAAAAGGAATAACTAAGGGAGGGAAATCCTTCAAGAGCTAAGGGATGACATCCAGGACACAGGATGAGATATTAGCTTCCAGAAAAGTATCCATGAACAGAAGAAAATGACATAATCTTCTGTTGATGGTGCTTCAATGGATGGGACCCCATTTTTTTAAAAATAAAAACTTTAACTATGTAACAGACTGTTAAGAATGGAATGTGTCCCCTGAAAAGTCATGTGTTGAGTACAAGTGCCACAGAATGTAACCTCATTTGGAAATAAAGTCACTATACATAATTAGTTAAGATGAGAAAACACTGACATGAGAAAACACCCTAATCCAATATGACTGTCTTTACAAAAAGGAGGAGTTTTGACACAGAGAAATGAGCATGGGGAAAAATGCCACATGAAGATTGGAGTTACGCTGTCACAAACCAAGAAACCACCAGAAGTTCAAGACACCAGGAACAGATCATTCCCTAGTGCCTCCAAAGGGAGCACTGTCCTATCGATACCCTTCTCTTACAATTCTAGCCTCCAGGACTCTGAGACAATAAATCTTTGTTGATTAAGCTGCTCAGTTTGTGGTAGTTCATTACAACAGACTCAAGAAACTAATACATGGACAAAAGTAATTTCAGCAGCTACACCTTCATATAGATTATATGTAAATAACTGAATTGGCACATGATTTATCAATAGCTAATAAATGAGCAAAAGGAAAGAAGAATGGAAAAAAATAATATATAAGAGGGGGACCCAACAAACCCAGAATTTATTTATAAAACATTGTGCATTTATTCTTACATGTTTAAACTTCAGTCACCTTTAAAGTACTCTCCTTTTGATGCAATACACCTACCAAGACATTTTTTCCACCGCACAAGAGTTTTTTAACTCATTAATTTTGATGTCTTTTAGTGTTTCTGCAGGATTTTGTTTTACCTATTCCACATCAGCAAAACATTTCCCTTTGGGGAATTTTTTCATCTGGAGAAACAAAAAAAAAAAGTCACTTGGGGCAAGATTGAGTGAATAGGGAGGGAGAGTCACAGGGGTCATGCCATTTTTTGCCAAAAACTGCTGAACATTCAGTGAGATGTTGGCAGGTGTGCTCTTAAATCACCCATCATGAAATGGGTGAATGTGTTGAAAGAGTCTCCAAAAACACTCACAGAAGCCAAACACAGCCTCTCACAACAACGCCAGCTGGTGCACTGATACAGAAGGGTTCTTAGAACACTCACCTAGTGGGGAAATCCTATACTACAAGGGTCCCAACCTCTAGAAGATAATTCCTTTTTGGGGGGGTTCCCCCTCGTATAAACCGTGATCTACTTTTTAATATGTCTCATACCTTTCAAAAAGCTCTTGAAGTACTTGCTCTTATTTATAACTAAGAGTAATATTACAAATAGATGGGCTTATTAGCATATCAAATATAACAGTATTTCTTTATTCTTTTAAGTTATAAACATAATGTATCTTTAATTTGCATGGTTGGTCACTATATTCTTGAGCAAATGAAGAGATGCATGTATCTACTTAAGTCTGTATCTGAGGCAGTAATTTTGCCTTTATGTCATCTCACCTTACCATTTAAATGAACCCCAGAGTTTACTGTTGTGGACTTTTGTGCAGATAGCAGGGCAACCATTACCACAGTTAGGAACTACCACATTCTTGCAACTTGAAGCTCACCAAAATGTCTAGACAAATCAATCACATCAAAGTCAGAATTACTTTGACTATGATGCACTTCATGGAGATATGCAATTGTTCAGATTCCTTTTCACAGATAATCAAAATGTAGCTAAGAAATATATCACCTCCAGGCAAGAGAGAAAATGTAAATAAATGCCCTGATACCCACACCCCATCCTCATCTCATCCCAGCCCTCTAGATAAAAGAAAAGGATAAAGAAAAGGATATCTAGGATAAAAGAAAACATCCTTGAAGACTGAAAATTAGCAGCCATACATCAGATCCCTAAATACTTAGATGTCTAAATGTTGAAAGCAACCTAAGTACGCAATTAAAGAATTATTATTAAATGATTATAAATTCATTCAATAACATATTCTGTAATTTTTACAAAATCTATGTGTTTAATAAAAGTAATACATTTTTGTAAATAAAATTCTAAATAAAATACACACTTACCACAAATCTGAAAATATGCAAAATTGTGAGAATTCTTTTTTTAGGGTTGTGTCATTATGTGTGATTTAAAATATTTAATTTCTAAGTCTTCGATAATGTGCTTACAATACTAAAGGTGCTATATCCAGAAAAAATACATATGAAAAACAAAATATTTATCCAAAGATATTGAGCAATTATGTAACCTACTGAATCCAAGGCACACATGATATAGTCTCAGAGTAATATTGTGTTCAAAAGGAACTATTCCAAGCCCATAAAAGAATTTCACAACAACTAGAGATCTGCATTTGTATATCCTGAACAACATGACTAGAACACATAGCTCATAACAATAATATTTTTAAATTTTTTATTGTTCATTTACAGTTATCTCCATTTTTCCCCCATTACTCTACCCTGCCCTGCCCACTCCCATCTCCCACATTCAATCCTCCCAGCTGTTGTCCTTTCCATAGGTTCTTTATACTTGTTCCTTGACTTGATCCTTCCCCTTCTTTTTCCCATTACCCACCTCCCCGTCCCCTCTGATCACTGTCAGTTTGTTCTTTATTTCCATGTCTCTGGTTCTATTTTACTTGTTTCTTTGTTTTGTTGATTAGGTTCCACTTATACGTGATGTCATATGGTATTTGTCTTTCACTGCCTGGTCTATTTCACTTAGTATAATAATTTCCAGTTCTACCCATGCTGTCTCCAAGGGTAGGAGTTCCTTCTTTCTCTCCACTGCATAGTATCCCATTGCGTAAAAGTACCAGTTTTTTTATCTACTCATTTACTGATGGGTGCTTAGGCTGTTTCCAGCACTAACTATTATAAATAATGCTGCAATGAATATTGGGGTGCATAGGTTCTTTTGAATTGGTGTTTCAGGATTCTTAGGGTATAATCCTAGCAGTGGACGTGCCAGGTCAAAAGGTAGTTCCATTTTTAGTTTTCTGAGGAAATTCCATATTGTTTTCCACAGTGGCTGCACCAGTCTGCATTCCCACCAACAGTATACTAGAGTTCCCTTTTCTCTACAACCTCGCCCGTACTTGTTGATTTGTTTATGATGGCCATTCTGACTGGTGTGAAGTAGTATCTCATTGTGGCTTTAATCAACATCTCTCTGATGGCTGGTGATGTTGAGTATCCTTTCATATGTCTATGGGTCTTCTGTATGTCCTCCTTGGACATACATTAATTGACCATAGAGACATGGGTTTATTTCTGGGCTCTCCATTCTGCTCCATTGATCGATGTGTCTGTTCTTATGCCAGTACCAGACTGTTTTGATTATAGTGGCATTGTAATATAGTTTGATGTCAGGTATTGTGATCCCTCCTACGTTGTTCTTCTTTCTCAAAATTGCTGAGGCTATTTGGGGTCATTTATGATTCCACATAAATTTTTGAAATATTTGTCCTATATCTGTAAAATATGTCATTGGTCTTTTAATAGGGATCGCATTGAATCTATAAATTGCTTTAGGCAGTATGGACATTTTAATGATGTTAATTCTTCCAATCCATGAACATGGTATGTGCTTCCATTTATTTCTGCCTTCCTTAATTTCTTTCTTCAATGTTGTGTAGTTTTCTGAGTACAGGCCTTTTACCTCTTTGGTTAGGTTTATTCCTAGATACTTGATTTTTTCTTGTCTTTTTATGAGACCAGTATCATCCTAAGCCCAAAACCAAGTAAAGACACAATAAAGAAAGAAAACTACAGGCCAATATCTCTGATGAACATAGATGCTAAAATCCTAAGCAAAATATTGGGAAACCACATCCAATAATAATTAAAAAGATCATCTGCCATGACCAAGTGGGATTCATACCAGGGATGTAAGGATGGCACAATTTTCTCAAATCAATAAATGTAATATATCACATAAACAAAAGCAAAGACAAAAATCACATGATCATATCAATAGATGTGGAAAAAGCATTTGATAAGGTACAGCACCCATTTATAATAAAAACACTCAGCAAAGTGTGAATTAAGGGGGCATACCTCAACATAATAAAGGCCATATATGAGAAACCTACAGTCAACATCATACTCAATGCACAAAAACTAAAAGCTTTCCCACTAAGATCGGGAATAAGACAAGGGTGTCTGCTTTTACCACTTATATTCAACATAGTATTAGAAGTTCTAGCCACAGCCAACAGACAAGAAAAAGAAATAAAAGGCATTCGAATTGGAAAAGAAGAAGTGAAACTGTCATTGTTTGCAGCTGACATGATAATGTACATAGAAAACCCTATAGCCTCCACCAATAAACTACTTGACCTAATAGCGAATTTAGGAAAATAGAGGGATACAAAGTCAATATTCAGAAATCAAAGGCATTTTTGTAAACCAATAACAAACTAGCAGAAACCGAAATTAGGAAAAAATCTCGTAACAATAGTTTTTACTATTACTCCATTCTCCTTCTCTTCTCTTCTGTCAATGTCTCTGACACACTTCCACTGATCTCTCTCCCAAGCTTCCTACAGCCCTTGTTTATCTTGCTTAGGGGAGGAGCCACAGGGCCTTCTACCTGCCCAGCTTCCATGCTTGCTTTTGCATCATAAAAACCCTTTTGGATGTATATGATAAAGAAGCAGCCCCAATCATAGTGCAGAGAGGAAAAAATAAATAGTCAAGACCAATTTTTTTTTTAATAAATAGAAAACAGATAAAATTTGGAAACAATTTCACATAAATATGCCCCCATAAATTACCCACAAACTTAGAAGAGCCTGAATATTTACTAGACACCAAAAAACATGGAGTAAAGCAGTTAAATTACAAGCACCTATAGGCACTTTGAATTTTTTTGATACTAAGTATTTTTTATACACAGGGAATCAATGCACATTTTGTTAATTAAGTTTAAGAAAGTGTACAAGAACTGTCACTTCAAAAAAGATGTTACTAAAAGGTCTACTAAAATGTTAGAATTATAAAAAATGGCAACTTATGAAAGTATACAACTTTAACTTACAGTTTTAAATGGTGTTAGACTGAAATTTATATAGAAAGCAACATATTATAAAGGTGAATGGTACCTTATTTCTGTCCATAATTGTCAAGTTATTTAGCTTGAACACAGAAATTTTAACCTTAATTCATCAGGTCTTTATTCTGAGCTTGTCACATTGAGAGATTTACACTTAATGATATTGTACTATCTTGAAAGTAATAGATATTTATGTGTTTCCACTGTTACTTTAAATTTTCACAGCTGTGTAAGGTCTAACATCATAGGAAGAAAGTCAGTCAAGTCACAGAGTTATAACATAATAAAAAGTAAAGGAAAGAAAATTGTATATTGAAAGAACTCAATACTGAAGTACATGAGTAGCAAACCAGAAAGGTAGCTTTTAACAGGGAGTGAATGAAGATTGATCTAAATCGTCTGATTTACCTAAATCATCTGGGAAGTATTTCAAAGATTAGTCTCCTCCTCCATGTTTCACCCCTCCTGGTTTGACACCCAACTAAAGGTGTGAGTGGGAACCTGCCTTTTTCATTTTTTTAAATTTCACTCCTTGGAATATGTTGTTATTGAAAATTATTTGAAAAAGGAATGATTCCCAGAACATGGGTATAAAATGAGCATATGCATTTATGATAACTGACATAATGTTGCTTATTGTAATCACAATGTGCCATAAATTTTCCTCATGTGGCAAACACTTTCCATTATGCAGGATGATGGGGAAAAGAGAGGTTTTCTATGAATTGTTCAGAGTTGGTTGTACATAAAATCATAAGCAGTATGGAAAAGGTTACACACTACTTCACTCTTCAGAATACACATCTATGGGGAAAGCCTTCTAAATTACAGTACCTTTGAGTTTAGATCTTCTCTACTCATTTTCTTAGTCTTTAAACTAGATTAAGTTTCTATCTTTCCTCAAATGTAACAGCAAACATCCTGTGATTCCTGACTTCTATTCCTGACTCCTCCTTTTATTAATGAAACCCTTGGAAGAGGACCTACATATAGAATTCACAGCCTTATGTGCAATTTAGCCACCATGAATAAGTAACTAATAACTGATCAATTTTCCTGTGTCTGAAAGCTGGTCTCTACTCAAGTCACTTAATGAAAATCGCTCTCGTCAATGTTAAGTAGAAAAATTTTATTTTTCAGTCCTCTGCCTGATTTAGCTTTAGGTTTAGCAATACAAAATCCCTTTTTTAAAGTATCTCTTCCCCCTGGACTTCTGCACAAGCTTTTTCTCCTGTTATATAGTTTGGATACTTTTCAAACTTTTTAACATTTTTCCTTTCACTTTGTTCTTTAAAAGTTATTTTTAAAAAATATTTCCAAGGTTTCTGTCTGAAGCCTTCTCCCATATGCCCTTAAATGTTTCATCTCAACAACTACCTATAAACTAATATTTCAATGTTTATTATCAATCCCCCACCCTTCATCTTATGAAATCTTGAAATTTCTAATTGCCTCCTGAAGACTGGCCCTTATTATATTCAAGTGTGTCAGACTCTAAGTTTCAAATGGGAAATCCTCCCCCAAGGGGTAACATGTTATTCCTTCTACATTTCTTCTGGCCTTAATAACTTTACTTTTCATATAATGTAAGAATCCTGATTCATCCTTTACTGTGGGTAGCATTTTAAATATTTCACTCCCTTCTCTGGCCAGCATGGTTTCAGGTGAGAATTCCATCGTACTTTTTATTTTTTTCCATTATAGGTAAGGTATTTTCTTTCTCTGAATTCTTTGAAGATTTTCTGTGTCTTTTTTTTTTTCCCCAGTTTCAAAATGCTATGTATAGGTGTAGATTTTTTTGTTTGTATCTTGCTTGGAATTCTCTGAGTTTCCTGGATCTGTGGTTTGCCATTTGTCATTAATTTTGAAAAGATCTTGGCCATTATTACTTTAAACACTTCTTCTGCTCCATTCTCTCTTTCTTCTTCTGTTATTCCAGTTACGCACATGTCATACTACTTGAAATTATCTCAGAGTTCTTGGATATTCTGTTATTTTTTTTAATGTATCCCTTTTTCTCTTTGTGTTCCAGTAGATATAACTTCAACCTCACTGATTCCTTCCTCAGCTCTGTCTAATCTACAGATGAGCCCATCAAAGGCATTCTTCATTTATGCTGCAGTGCTTTTTGATTTGCAGCATTTCTTTTTTATTTTTTCTTAGAGTTTCCATCTCTTTATTTACATTGTCCATTTGTTCTTGCAGGTTGTTTAGTTTTCCACTAAGAGCTGTTAACATATTAATTATAATTATTTTAAATTCCTTGACTGATAATTCTAAACTCTGTGTCATCTGTGTATGTGTCTGGTTCTGCTGCTTGCATTGTCTCTTCAGACTGTGTGTTTTTTCCTGCCTTTATCATGCCCTGTAAGTTTTTTGAAGCAGGTGCATTACCTAATGCATTATTATTAGGTAATAATATTTGTTGTGTGACCTTTCAAGGTCAGAAAGGTTCATGAGATTTGGGGGGACAGAGGAATATTTTCAGAGCCATTGGGATGTCTGACATTCCTTTATTCAGGGGTGGGCAATCCATGCAGGCTGCAACCTGCCTGTCACATCGCATGTTGCTTGTCCCCTATGCGTGTCTGTCGGCACACACGCACAGCGAGAAGCCCCTACATCCTTAAGTACTAGCACAAACAAAGCTGGCATCAGTCCAAAAGGTTAAGTAACATAGTGCGATCTGCACATGTGAACCCACTTCATGTTATGGGAACCGTTTATCAGACCCAGACTCAAGGTTATAAGGACACACTTGATCAGACCCATTGAAGGTTGTGAGAAACTGCTTCCCTTAGTTGCCCAGAAACCTGGGTGAGGAAGCCAAGTTGCCTCCATTAACCCTACAATATTATAATTAATAATTAATAATAATTAATAGTATTAGGTAATAATTACTAGGGTAAATATTTTTTATATTAATCTTACAGGAAGTTAGGCTATGTTTAATGTTTGTAGTAGCTGTAGGCCCCAGAGGCTTCAAATTCCTCTATCATCCTTATTTTTGAAAAATAAGAAAGAATACTTTCTAAATAGAGTCTGTCCCTTCCAGCTCTTTCAGCTTCAATCCAATTATTACACTGGAACCCAGTTAATATAGTGGTAAGATGTGAGGGAGGGAAAGAATTCTGTAATCATACATTTAAATACAAGTGTTTTAGTATTTAGTATTTAGTACCTTCCCAATTCTTCCTTAGCTTTATTTCCCTCTCAGGTGTAACAGCAAGGGTAGAGAGGGCTGGGATCTGTTAATGCCGAATCCCTTGGGAGAGAGAAAGCTCTGTCTATAAAGTATTTTCCCCAGGAGAATAGCATACTTTAAATGATTACTTTACTGTATCTCTGCCAAAGTCACAAGGGGACTTTATTTAGTAGTTGCTCTTCATCGTGAGAACCTGGTTGGATTCCTAGAGGTAAAAACCTCTGGAAAATGTAGGTACCCCCAAGAATATGGTCCCAAGAGGACTCAACTGTCAAGCTAGTCCACACGTAGCTTCCAGCAGGTCATCAAAATTACCATTTAAGTGTTCCTACAAGTTTATGGCCTCAGTGCTTCTGCTCCAGGCAAATTGAATTCAGCTGTGATTTTCTATATTTACCTGGCAGGGGGGTGGTTTGCCCTGTGACTTTATTTCTCAGATAAGCACCCCCCAAAGTTTTTGACTTTAAGTCTGTTTGACTTTCTTCTTGTTGTAAAAACAGAAGTGATGATCGAAATCCTTATCCTTGATTTCCCATCTTCTCTTACATTCCATAACCATCTGACAAACAATCCCCTTTCTGACTCAAAAATTCATATAATTCATTCCATCTCATCAAGTCTCATTGCAACTGCCTTCATTCAGGCCTTTTAATCTAGTTGGTTTTCTTCATATATCTCAATTTTTTTCCTTGTCTTTAACACTAAGGAAGAGAACCTTAATAAAGTTCTTTAATTATATTTCTTAATTCCATATTAAATATGACCATGTTGAGGATAAGAACCATATTTTAACTTTATATATCACAAATCATCTAGTTCAGTAACTTTCACAGAGGAAGAGTTCTATAAATACCAATTAAATGAATGTATGGGCAAAACATCCACTATCCTATGTGTATTCAGTGCTTTAGTAAATAAATAAATAAATAAATAAATAAATAAATAAATAAATAAATGGTTGAAATTTGAAATAATTCTACTGACTTTTACGTTATTAAAACCAATTCTCCTAGTACATTACTGAATAATAAAAATGTTCTTTGTTTTATTTTTGTTGCCATATCTGACATTTGACACACTGCTTTAGTTTTCACCAACCTTTTCAATATTTTATCTTTTCTGTAAGATACATCAACACCAAGATCCTTATTCCTATCTTTTATAAGTAAATTGAAATAGAAAAATAGAATAGATAAGTGACTTGCTCAAGGCAAACTCAAAAGTTATCAAATGAGCTGAAATAAAAGACTGTCTATATTTCAATAACAAACAAAAACCATGATTTCATAGTTATAGACAATAACTATAGAAAACTGAGAACAGTGCGGGAATTTTTATTTGACCTAATATCTAAATACAAAATTACATATTATATTTATTGAAATATTTTTAAACAACAGAAAAAAATGTGTACAATTCCCCCATTGTTTCAGCATCAAAAAGAAAATAATTTAATTATTATATTCCATATTTTATCAAACAATTTAACTTCTAGAGAAATATGAAAAGATCATTCATTCAGTTCCCTGGGCTCTATATCAAGGAATAATGTCTGTGAGGGATGAAAATCAGTGAGGTAGCATCTGACACTATAAGGTCATAGGCATAACCCCTAAAGAAGCTCTTAGATGAGCTTGTAATCTTATAACTCTAATTATTTTAAACATCTCTCATTCAGTAGGGTATTTAGAAATAAGCAAAGGTTAAATGCTAGCCACTGTACAAGAATCTGAGAATATAGCAGCAAACAAAATAGAAAAAAGGAAGCTCATGCTTTTTAGCACATGGGTCAGATTTTTAAAGTATAATAATATAATGGAAGAGCACTATTAGGTCCTAGGGAAACATAACCTAATCTTTTTGATGAAGTAATGTCTAAGCTGAGATCTGAAGGGTGAGTATGGTCTTGCTGGGGGAAAAGAAAAACAAAACAAAACACACCTGGTTTACTGGACTAAGGTAAATAGGAATGTAGCAAGTTCAAGGACATAAAAGATATCTAATATAGATAAAGTAGGAAACAAAAAGGAATAAAATGTCGCCTGACAATACTGTAAAATAAACCATATCACCCTTGTGCTTCTTAGATTTTATCTTAAGGACAAGTGGAATAAAGGTTTTAGGACTTTAAGGACAAGGGTTTTTAGTAGGAATAGGGCATAGTCTTTGCATAAAGCAGAAAGACTGGGGAAATAAGAGGGAATAAAGTTCTGAGAGGAAGTGAGGATATGTTAGAAGCCTATTACAATATTAGAGGAAGATGGAATAACATTTTTAAGTAAGCTGGTAGCAGAGGCCCTGAATTATAGATTTTTGTCCCAATTCGTCTAGAACAATGTTCAACCACTATCTGAAGTAATCTTTACCAAGGTATTAATGCACTTGATTTTAAAATAAATAATTGCAAATTAATTGAATATGGTTTAATAAAGAGTTGTTAAAAGCCAAGAGACCCTCTAACCCTATCTCTAAGGGATCAGAAATCTTGTGGAATGCAGGATTTCCTCTGGGTTAGATGTGGCATCTCAAATGAGGTTCACTGGCTTTATTGCAGAAGACTTCCCTTCCCAAATGCAAGACAGAATTTTTTTTAAAGTATGCAATTTCTGGGGTGTTGGTTTTGGGAATGGTAGATTTGGTTTTTTAACTTGTTTGTGAATTGGTTTGATTTAGTTTTCTGGAACAGTGTGTTTCCAATAATATACTGGCACTTAATGGAGAAATTGATTATAATAAAATTTGCTTCTTAGATACTTTTACAGCAAGGCATACTTGCAATCATCCAACGAGAGACACATATCTCTATGCATTATGCACATCCTACTTCCAAATTAACCTTCTTTAATACTTTTTTCAAATGCTCAAATTGTGTCTCTATTAAGGGACTTATAAATACAGGGATATTGTATAAATCTTCTCTCTATCATAGTCTCCAATTGCCAGTAGTCTGTAAAATACAGATTCAACAAATTAAATTTTGTTAGAACCAATTTTTCTACTATGTAAAGTACTAACTTTAAGCAGCTTAGTGTTCAAGATAATATAATTTGAATTATACTGTTTAAGGCAAAAATAGTGCTTATATTTCAGGGAAAACTACATGAAACTAGTCTAATAAATGTATTCAGTCATGGGGGGTGAATCATCTTCTTTCTCACTCAAGATATTAAACCAAAAGAATCAAAATAGTTTAAAGGAAAGGAGAATTATTACTAAAAGAAGCCCTAATATTTATTTGGTTTTAATTGTATGTCAGGTACTCTGGCATAAATTATCTCATTTAACCCTTATAACAACTCTGTGTTAGGGACTTCTATTTTGTGATTAAGCTTTGAAAAACAAATGTTTTAAATGTATAAGTAATATACTCAATCTTCCAGAACTACCCATTAATAGTGTTACTGTTTGGTCCTAAAGTTTCAATACAATGCTAGATGTTTCAATATGATGCTATATTGCCTCTTTCATAAAACGTCTACAATATGCCAAGCATTCTCAGCTTGTTTTAAGCACATTTAATTTAATTAGTAAAAATAAATCCTGCTGGATACATATGTTAGAAACTAATATCTTTATTATGCAAATAAGAAAACAAACTCAGAGGCCTCTAAATACATCTTCTAATGTCATACAGTTAAATAGTAGCTAGAAATAAGTAATAAGAGTTTTTATCTGAACCTATATATTTTGACAACAGAGCACACTGTTCTGGTTCCAAATGATCCAAGGTTGACAACGAAATGCTGACAAATTGTGAGAAATCTAAGACAAAGAGAATAGGAAGTGCTGGGCATGAGTTCATAGAGTCTAAGAGGTTATGGTGTAAAGGCATCTTTTTGTGTGTTTTTTTTTACTGCATTTGTTTCCATCACCATTTAGCTCCCTTATACCACCCTCCCCCATGCCACGCAATCACCACACTGCTGTCCGTGTCCACAAGTCCTTTTTTCTTTTTGCTCGATCCCTGCACCCCCAACCCTCCGATAGCTGTCATCCTCTATGAGTCTGTCTCTATTTCCCTTGTTAGTTCAGCATTTTTAGAGTTGTCTTTTATAGCAGAAATTATTTATTAATTAATATTTTAATATATTTATTCAACAAGTGCTTTTTGAGTGCCTACCATGTGCCCAGACACTGGGCATATAATGTTGAAGGAAATAAAGTTCCAGTTGAGAAGTGAGAGGACTAAGTTACCTAAGGCTTACTGGAGGCAATGGAATAGAGAGCAGTGAGAGAGAGAAGTATATGGAGTGCTTGGATACTGAACAGAATTTAAAAAAAAACTTTGTCGTTTACTTTGCTGTCTGACCTTTCTCAAATTCCTTAATAACTTGGTAGTATAGTTCCCTCACATGTAAAATGAGGAAAATATTAGTGCTTAATTTATGCAGTTGTTTTAAATATTAAAATGAGTGATGAAGATTAATATGTATTAATATATGGAAATCATTTAGAAGGAGTGTCTGACTTCCAAGCACTCAATAAATATTAGTTGTTAAATGTTACATTAGTGTGGGGCATTACAATGATGAGTCATGTTTCCTATTAACATCAAAGCACATTACCAAAGTTTATTCAATGCATAGCTAGCTCTTAATAGACACCATTAATTAAATCCACCAACTGCAGCAAGTCTTATTTGAACAGGATTTCATTTCAAAAGAAGATCAAATGGAACTCCACAAATTTTTCTAAAGCTCTCATTTAATTCTGTTATCTTGATGATAATGTTCAAAAAATTTATTTCTCTTAGTAAGACTTATATGCAAAATTCTTCTGTTTAGACATGTTTTTCTCATCTCTGTGTTAAAGAAATATTATGGGCTAATCGCACAAGATGTTTCTCCTTGATTTTAGGAGAACTGAACTGAAATATAAAAGGTAAATTGTTTTATTTCATATAATATGTTATTTTTGGTCATTGCAATAGAATTACTTAAACAACAAATTTACTATCAGTGGCACTTTCAGCACCTAGGGATGCACTACTCTAACCTAATCCCCACATTTTACACATGAGATACTGAATTAGATGTATAACCTACTTTCTCAACACCATACAACTAGATAATGGAGGAACCTACACCAAAAGCCCTCCCCTAAACTGTTGTTCACAGAATGGAACCAACTCATCGTCACATACAATGGCAACTGACCACCACAGTTACATAGCTGATCCTACTCTGGCAGACAGTGACAGGCTTAATAAGCATCTACCTACTGAAGCTGTCAGGTTTTTCAACATCTGTTTTACAGAGAAAATATTCTGCACAGAATATCCCACCTCTTACCCTCTAAAGAACAATGAAATACTAGCTAAAAATTCATGAATATAAATAATAATGTCGAATGATAGCTTCATAAGTTAAAAGGTGCCAGTCTATTTACATTTAAACTATTACAATTACTCTGTATTAATTGTGAAATGTATGTATTTATAATTAACTTCTTAAGGGAGAAATCAATGTGTGTGTCATAATAATAATAATCTTCAGAACATTTCTAACATTTTTAAAACTTCAAATTATAATGAATATAAAATAAACCCCCACCATATCCTTCAAAATATTTTCTTACTATTAACATTTGTAATTCAGAAATTGTCTTTCCCCGTCTTACATTTAACAAACTTATCATTTCACAGTAAAATTATCACCAGAAAAATATGTCTGTGTTGCAGACTATTTGTAAATTAATGGAGTAACATTTCTTATTTGATTCACCAGGCACCACACAAATTTAGAGAAAAGTTAACAAAAAATAGTTATTATTATGTTTGACATTTGAGCAGATACTCTAGTTCTGAAAAGGAAATAGGCTGTGTTTTTATCACTTGATCTCAAGTTCTCAATTCATCATTCTCATACGATCTCTAGGAGCAAATGTATAGTGGGTTCATTCAATTTTAGTCTTCAAGGTGCTGAAGACTAAAAATGAATCATTTTTCCTTTGTTAAATCAATTACAGAACTCAAATGGAAAAGAGTCTTGTCAATATGCACTCTGGGCAGAGTTTAGAAGCAACATGTTTCATTTAAAACATCAATCAGCTATTTGCGATTTTGTAACTTAAATTCAGAAAGTCTTCTTTGATTTTGCAATTGTCCATTTCGAAGGCTGAGAATTTTATTTTTACATACAGGTCCTATCAATAGACTTTTTTTGGAATAAGAGTGGGTAAGATTAATGAGCTTATTATAATTCATTAGAAAGTGGTATGAGGATGACTGCCTACTTTAATTAGTTTTATTACTGTAGGAAATTGTTTCATATGCCAGGCTCATCACCAAGCACACTTGGAAAACATTAGAGAAGTAATCAGACTTGATATGAGGTACCTTTGATTAGGCAGTATGGTTAAGGACACTTATAATGAACAAGGAGGGTATTAAAAAGATGGACATGGCAGCATCTAGCAAAAAGAAGTTTATCAAATCAATTATTTTTATGAAGCAAAATGCAAAGTATAGTACTTCAAAATAGTGTTATGGCATACAGGGTGCTAGACCCTTAATTATTGCAAAACGTTCAAGTACCTCAGGTTTACCCACTAAATCTCAATGCAAATTTACTGCAACACATACATTATCAGGAAAGTTAGTAGCCACATATTTTAACAAAATAATTATTCAAATGGTATTTTTTAGGCATTACTACTCCAAAGCAATAATATACCTAAAACTTTGATCAAACAGAAAAATAGAGTCACAATCTAAAGGAAGCCAAGCCCAAACATGAAATATATTTTAGATTTGAGGTAAGTGAAACATTATAAAAATATTTATAGAAATTGACTTGGATCTTTTGGCAAGTTCTAATTAATAAAAACATCCTTTTAAAAATGTTCTTAATACCTTTTTAAACCTTAAGTTAAAATAAACATTACCATCAACTCATAATTAGGATTTCATCCTCATATAAATATTAGTATTTAACCTCATGGACTAATTAGGAAA
Organism: Mormoops blainvillei; assembly: GCA_004026545.1. NCBI lineage: Eukaryota > Metazoa > Chordata > Mammalia > Chiroptera > Mormoopidae > Mormoops > Mormoops blainvillei. The sequence continues at coordinate 64,423 of PVJD01005580.1, read as the reverse complement.
AAAAAAGAAATTAAAAAAACCCAAAACTATGTACTTACTTTATACACTATCTCATTGCCATAGCATTCATACCATTGATAATTTACCAAGTTTTATTTTAACATATCTTGTTAAGTAGTATTTATGAAGCACAATCTTCATTTTGCTGATCAAGAAATGAATGTTATTAGATTTTTACATATATGATAGCGTGCTGAAATTTCTGACTACCCAATCTAACTTTTACTTTTATGAATACCTCCTTTCAAAATTTAGAATTATTTCTCCCAATACATGAGCTATGCATTCAGACATTCTAATTTTTCCTCTGCTATTACAGAAAGGATGCCATTATAATTTCAGGTGGGGAACTGCAATATCTGGTCTTACCTCTAATGCATTTTTTGTTTGTTTGTTTTGTTTTTATAGGCAATATTCTAATTACAAACCATGACATTTAAATAGGGTATCATTAAGTAACAAATGCAACAACACGAACAAATGTTTTCTTCTTTTTTTCTTTTTCATTCACTATAGGTGCCACAGATGTCACCCAGGTTGGGTAAAATCTAACTTTAAAAAGAATAGGCTAGACCTAAGATGGTAGGGGAATAACTAGAAGCTATATTAACCTCCTCCCAGGACAAATCTGGAATTACAATTAAACTGTAGGGAAATCATCCTGAATAACCAACTGAATACTAGATGGAGAGAAGTCTTACTTACAACCAAGGACAGAGAGTAGGAATCACTTCACTAGAACAAGACTGGTAGGGAGTGCAGAGAAGGTACACGTCAGCTGGCTGGGCTCCCATGTGTGGAAGTTGAAGTTCCAGAGGGATATTTCAGCAGCCAGGGTGTCCCCCCTGAGAAGTGTGCTTCTAAACCACAAGTGGGCTCCCCAGCCTACAGCACCAGGGTTGGAAAGGGGCCCAAATAATATCCACCTGTGAAAAGCAACAGAGTTGCTGTCTGCCAGGGAGAGCTGGCTGGAGACGCAGGGAGCCTCTTAAAGAGCCAGTGCACAAAATTTCCTTTAAAGCCACTTACCCTGGCCTCCAGCAGAGGGAGGGCAGAGAAGAATAGGGCTGCTTGAGGAGACTCTAGGGTCAGTGTCTCTGGGGAGAGAACAGAAGAAACGCCACTGGGATCCCTGAGCTAAGTCATTTCCCATACTGCAGAAGCCATCATTTTGAGGAAGAACACTCCTCCCCCAGTGGCATCAGCCTGAGGGGAAGCAATAGCCCTGCCCACAGGAAACACCCTGCTCCACTGCTGGACTGCTAATTATAGCTTGAGGCTATTTCAGTGATTAGCTTAACAGCTAAGGCAGATCTCCGGGAGCTCTGTAAGACTTCAGCTGACCCTCGCTGGGGCCCAATGCTGATAAAAGCCTGCCTTGGTGCACTGCCTGGTTCCTTCTGCACACTACCAGGCAGAGCTCAGGGAGCCGCACGCTGGGGATTGCTGATAGCTACAAACAGGTTGACCAGAGCCCATCACAGGCAATGTCTGTCAAACCCACACCAGAGTGTCTATAGATCATACATAGACACAAATACAAAGAAGTAGCCACAATGGGAAGACAACGAAACAGACCTCAAATGAAAGAACAAGTGAATTTTCCAGAAGAGCTAGAAGAAATGGTGGCAAGCAATTTACCAGACAGAGTTTAGAGTAATGATTATAAGGATACTCAACAGCATGAAAAAAGACATGGAAACCACAAAAAAGGACCAGTCAGAAATAAAAGATGCAATATCTGAAAGAATTAATACACTGAAAGGAATTAATACCCTGAAGGTTAGATGAAGCAGAGGATTGAATCCATGATTTGGAAAACAGGGTAGAAAAAAACACCCAGGCAGAGAAGTACAAAGAAAAAAGAATTTTTAAAAAATGAGGAAAACTTAAGAAACATTTTGGACAATATGAAACATAACAGACTCCGCATCATGGGAATACTAGAAGGAGAAAGAGTGGCAAGGGATCAAGAATCTATTTGAAGAAATAATGAATGAAAGCTTCTCTAATCTGGTGAAGAAGAAGCACAAGTCCAGGAAAGTCAGAGAGTCCCAAACAATTTGGACACAAAGAACCTACACCAAGACACATCATAATTAAAATGACAATGCTTAAAGAGAAGGAGAAAATTCTAAAAGCTGCAAGAGAAAAGCAGGTAGTTACATATAAGGGAACACCAAATAGGCTGTCATCTGATTTTTCAACAGGAACATTTCAGGCCAGAATGGGGTGGCATAAAATATTCAAGGTGATGAAAAGCAGAGACTTACAACCAAGGGTGCTTTACCCAGCAAGGTTATCATTTAAAATCGAAGGAGAAATAAGGAGCTTCCCACACAAGAAAAAGCTAAACAAGTTTGTAAACACCAAACTAGTACTGTAACAAATGTTAAAGGGCTTGCTTTAAGAAGAAGAAAAAGAGAAATAAACAAACAAACAAGAGGAAAATAGTCTAACAAAAAATGGCACTAAATACATATCTATCAATAATCACCTTAAATGTAAATGGTTTAAATGTGCCAACCAAAGACATAGAGTAGCTGAATAGATAAGAAAACAAGACCCATATATATTCTGCCTCCAAGAGACCCATCTCATATTGAAAGGTTCACACAGATAAAGGTAAAGGTAAACTTCATGAAAATGGAAAGGAGAATAATGCCTGGGGTAGCAGGGCTTATTTCTGACCAAATAGTCTTTAAAACCAAGGCTACAGTAAGAAACAAAGGACACTATGTAATGATAAAGGGAACAATATAATAATAGGATATAACACTAGTAAACATTTATGCACCTTATATGTGAAGCAAATCTTGATGGACATAAAGGGAGAGAATGACAGAAATACAGTGAGAGTCTGGGATTTTAATACCCCATTGTCTTCAATGGATAGATTTTCCAGGCAGAAGATCAACAAGAAGACAGGACCTTAAATGACACACCAAATCAAATGGACTTAATTGATACCTTCAGAACATTTCACCACAAAGCAGCAGAATATACATACTTTCCAAGTGCACATAAAATGTTTTCTGGGATAGACCACATATTAGGACACAGAACAAGTCTCAATAAATTTAAGAAGACTGAAATCATATCAAGCATCTTCTCTGACCACAACACTATGAAACTAGAAATCAATCAGAAGAAGAACATTAAAAAGTACACAAAGACATGGATGCTAAATAACATGTTATTAAACAATGACTGGTCAACAATGAGATCAAGGAAGAAATCAAAAAACACTTTGAGCCCTGGCTGGTGTGGATCAGTGGATTGAGTGCTGGCCTGAGAACCAAAGGGTTGCTGGTTCAATTCCTTCTAGAACACATGTCTGAGTTTCAGGCAAGGTCCCCACCGAGGGGCTCATGAGAGTCAACCACCCATTGGTGTTTCTCTCCCTCTTTTTCTCCCTCCCTTCTCCTCTATAAGAATAAACAAATAAAATCTTTAAAAAATTACTTTGCAACAAATGAAAATGAGAACACAACACACAAAATCTGGAACACTGTGAAAGCAATCCTAAGAGGGAAATTCATAGCATTATAGGCCTGTCACAAAAAACAAGAAAAAACTCAAATAAATTATCAAACTTCACACTTAAAGGAACTTAAAATAGTACAACAAACAAAGACCAAAGTGAATAGAAGGAAGCAAATAATAAAGATCAGAACAGAAATAAATGAAATAGTGTCTAAAAAATGATTCAAAGTATCAATGAATCTATATGAGAAACCCATTGCCAGCATCATAGACAACAGAGGTATACCTTTATCCAAAGTTTATAAAGAACTTACAAAACTTAACAACAAAAACAAACAACCCAATTAAAAAATGGGCAAAGGACCTGAATAGACAGTTTTCCAAAGAGGACATATGGATGGCCAAGAGACATAAGAAAAGACACTCAGTCACTAATCATCAGAAAAATGCAAATTAAAACCACAATGAGCGATCATCTCACACCTGTTAGAATGGCTATCATCAATTAACCAATGAACAATAAGTGCTGGTGAGGATGTGGAGAAAGGGGAACTCTTTTGCACTGTTGGTGGGAATGCAGACTGGTGCAGCCACTGTGGAAGGCAGTATGGAGATACCTCAGAAAATTAAAAATGGAACTGCCTTTTGACCCAGTGATCCTACTTCTGAGAATATATCCAAAGAAACCTAAAACCCTAATTCAAAAGAACATAAGCAACCCATGTTCATTGCAGCACTATTTACAATCACCAAGATATGGAAGCAGCCCAAGTGTCCATCAGTAGATGACTGGATAAAAAACTATGGGATATTTAAACTATGTAATACTACTCAGCCATAAAATAGAAGGAAATTTTACCCTTTGCGACAGTGTGGATGGACTGGAGGATATTATGCTGAGTGAAATAAGCCAGCCAGTGAAAGACAAATACCACATGATTTCACTCATAAGTGGAACCTAATGAACAAACTAACAAAGAAAACGGGGATGGCCTCTTAGATGGAGATCAGGATGATACCTGGGTGAGGCAATTTAGGAGGTGGAGGGATTGAGTGAAAAGGGAAAATGACTGATTGACATGGACAGCTATGTGGTGATTGTGGGGGAGGGGTGTAAGGGGACTAAATGATAATGGAAAAAATACAACGAAGATTAAATTAAAAAGTAGTGGGAGGAAGGTGTAAAGCACTTAACGATACCCTTTTGATTCCTGAGTAGATTTATGAAAACCACAAACCAACCTAACCATCATCGCTAACAATGCAGCCAGACATATCACCCCAGCTCCAAACCCCAACAAGTATTATTAGTGTTCCAAAAAGGGTCGCTTGCCTAATGTTTACCAGGATCTTTCAAAACTGCATAGTCTGATTTTCTGTCGTATGACACATTGCTTCATCACAGAAGTCTGCCATCTATTGTTTTCATTAAAAACATAAAGTATCATAAAATAAAGCGATGCATATGTTTCAAAGATGACTGCAATCAATAATTTTAGAATAGGTTGCCCGTTTTATATTCATTTAAAAACACTGTTTTTGGATTACATTTCATCTTGTTAGCAATACAGACAAGAGATTAGTGAGTATTAGAGGATATAAAATCTTGGGAGACAAAGATATTTTTCCTTTTGGGTCATAAAAGGAAAGGATCTTCACAAGAAAAGACACTTAATAGATAAAATCATTTCTTAACACAGTAAGAAAAGCCTATTTTTCCTTAAGAGGAAATCAATTTTAACAGACAAGTCACGGTAATTCTGCCAGTATGTTCTAGAGATTACAGAGTGATTTGAAGTTTCATTTTATCTCCTACAACACAACTCAAATGTTTGAACACTACAATAACTTAAGTCCAAGCTTGGAAACATTTTCAGCTGTGAAGGCAGCCTGGTGATTGATTAATTGATGTATCATAAAAAAGTTATAATTCCTTGTCAATTTTTCAAATAACACTGAAATATTTGCATTTTGTTCTAGCAGTGACTGTAAATTATAACTGACATTTTCTGTAAGAACCTTTGCCTATTAACTTATATAAAGTAATAATCAATAAATAATAATCATATAATTGGTATATCTTCCACACATCACCTGTCAAAAAGTGGTCTTAATTTTGATAATAAATAGTAATTGATATACGGTACAAACTAATGATAATGAAGGGGAACAGAGTGTGTCACCCTAAAGCATGTCTTTTGAGATATTATTTTAAGCTATTTTTTAAAAAACAAAAGACTCAGGAAAATCCATTGATCTTCCCTCTCACCAGAAGGAATTTAAGTATAGACCTGTGGTAGGCAGTTAGACAGGCATGAGCAGAGCAAGGACGATGGGCCAGGTACAGAAGGTCACCAGGGAGGTAGATACCGGCTACCTAGCAACAGGCAAAATTGGGAAAACGAGGACCTCGCGCCCCGCCCCCCACAGGCTGACCTTTCCTCCCCTAGCATATCGCTGGTCGTGAGGTTAGACTGCCTGACCTTTCATATCACTGGTTAGTTATATTGGACCCTCCCCTGGTCTTTTCCGCTCTGGTATGTTGATAGTTATGTGGGTTAGATCCCTTTAGAAGGAGAACAACAGCAACGACGACAACAACAACAACAACAAACAGGCAGAAGAATAGCTCTTAATCATTAGGCCCCCGGGACAATAAGGTTCTCGTCCGCATCAGACATCTAAGCCTCAGCTGTGTTTCAGCTCCAGGCCCAGCAAGCAGTAAAACCACACAGTCACCCCATGACTGACATCAGGACCAGCTGTGAAGACTAATGGCCCCACCCTGGTGCCAACCAATCAGTGGAGACCACAGCCCTAAAAGGACACACCTGGAAAGCTGATACATATTCTATTGAGATCCTTCCTAGGGACAACCTGTAAAATCCCCACCCTTGAAAGCCCTTAGGATAAAGGACACAGCAAAGCGCTCTGCGGAGTCTGTCTGTGCCTCTCCCCGCCCCCTTCCCTCGGGCACGTGTTCCTTGCTTTGCTCTTTCTCTTTCTCTTAGGCTCCACGGGCTATTCTTTTGCCTCTGTAGTTTGTTTCCTGAGCCCATTTCATCCATAGCTCACTTCTTCCATCTCTGTGACTTTCTAAATAATCTTTCCCTTACAGTTAGAGTCTTGGCTCTGAATCCTTCCTTAGCCAGAACTCAAGTACCAAGGTGGCTAAACCAAGGTCTGGTCTGACTCCGCAGGTGTAACACCTGGTGCCATTTCACCACTAACAGACCTGCTCCAGGAAGGGAGACATCATCACAGATAACTGATAAACATGGAAAAACCTAGCAAAGCTCCTTTGTTCAAAGTCCTCTCTGTGTCCCATGGTAAAGATGGCCCAGCAAATATTTATTTACCAAACCTTTGCTTTCCCATTTCCATGTGAATTGTCTTCCTGCCCTTTGAATTCCCAAAGCATCCCCCTTTCTCCCTTGCTCTAGAATGGCATATCGACCTCAACTGCCCAATGTGTCTTCAAGTATCATATTCTTATGGTACCCTCGCCTGTATATCCATAAAGTCAGAAAAACTAAGAAAGGTGAAATAGGAAGTATTTTTTGTGCCCCAACAATAATCTACACTGTAGGGTAAGTGGAGGCAGTCTGGCTTCCTCACACAGGTGTCCAGGTAATGAGATGGAAGCAGTTTCTCACAGCCTTGAATGGGCCTGATCAAGCGTCTTCTCATAGCCTTGAGTCTGGGTCTGATAAACGGTTCCCATACGTGAAGTGGGCTCGCATGTGCAGATCACACTATGTTACTTAACCTTTTGGCCTGCTGCCGGCTTTGGTTGTGCTAGTACGTAAGGAGGTAGGGGCTTCTCACTGTGTACACTCAGACACAGGCACTCAGAGAGGACAGGTGACATGCAGGTGACATGCAGTGTGACACACAGCTTGCAGCCTGCATGGATCGCCCACCCCTGAATAAAGGCATGTCAGACATCCCAATGGCTCATTGAATATTCTTCTGTCCACCCGAATCTCGTGAACCTTTCTGGCCTTGGCAGGTCACAACCACACACACAGTCCCTCCTAAAACAAAATCTTTGAATATCAATGCCAGGAAAACCTCTAAGATATAATGGAAAGTGTTTATAATTTGAAATTTTAATTATATGTTATATACTTTTGGCAGAACCAATTTTTTAAATTACAAAAATGTTAGCTTTTTGCCTTTGAGACCATTCTCAGAATGAGAAGTTACTATAGAACTAAAGCTTATAAGTAGGATTGTATAATTTCTTGTCTTAGTTTGACAGCACCTGGGATTTAGACAAAGACTGCCACTCAGGGGTCAGTATAGGAAAAACTTATACTGATTATATGTTTTAGTTCTTACTAACTGCCACTGGTAATGACACCAAAGAATCACTCCATGATGCCAATTTAAATCACAACAATGTAGAAATAGTAATATAAAACCAGGGGATACATCACAGAAAGCTGTGTGTAAAAAGAAAAACAAGCATTATCTGCTGGGGTTCCAAGTAAAACCCAAATCCCCATGTCAATATCAGGATTTGTGAAATTGGCACACAACTGAAAACCTTCAAATGAACTCAACCACTTCACACGTCATGGCCCCACACAACACATTTGGAAGTTGTTTATATATAATACAGGACCTCACTTTTTACAAAAATGTCAATTTTGTTCTCTTCTTTGTTTCTGAGTGCCTGACATTTTCTAAATACAATTATTTTATTTGGTAAGAGAATTTTAACACTATATCTCTCTAGTTAGGAGAAAAAGAAAGAGTAGGAGGTACAAAAAGTAGATTTTGATTTTTGCCAATTCAAGAATAAAACTGTAAGATGATACAAACAGGTCAATGAAAATATATTTTCATTAATGACATCAATTTTTGCATAAAAATTTAGCCACTCAATAATGTTATTCAAAGAAAGGAAGAAAAATAACACATTATGTGTAACAAATAATTAAGAAATACATTTTATTACTTTAAATATTTGGGTAATACATTTAATAAATAAAACATGCTGAAAACACTTATAAATGAAAAAATATAAAAAATTAAAATATATCATGTATTATTTCTAATGTAGATATGTTAAAGATAAAACTGTTATGGATTGAATGTTCTATCCCCCAAATGTATATGTCCAAGTCCTAACCACAAATGTGATGGTATTTGAAGGTGGGGTCTTTGGGAGATAATTAGTATTAGATAAGGTGATAGGGGTGGGACCCTTAAAAACAAGACAGAGGGAACAGAACTACCTCCCCTACACCCTATGCCATGTTTGCAAGCCAGAATGGGCCCTCAGAAAGAATCAAGTTTGTTGGGAAGTTGAACTTAGGCCCCCTACTCTCCAAAACTGTGAGAAATAAGTACCTTTCGTTTAAGCCACCCAGTCTATAGTATTTAGTGATAGTTTGAGCTAAGAGAAAAATAACGGGGGCCAATTATTATAATTAATGTAAATGTTAGCAGCATGTTAACACATTAAAATTACAGCTATAGAAAGTTGACTAACCAATAATGAATTACAAATCCCATAGCTACATTTATGACAGTAAAAGCAGTCCAAAAAAAAAAAACCTACAATATTTTGTACTTGTAGAATAATCATAAGGTTCTGAATGGATTAAAAAAATAAATAAATAAACTCTTGCTTTTAGCATTTTTTTAAACAAATGAAAAACATCAAAACTCCTATTTCCCTTACTTAAGTGAAGATTTCATTTGCACTGTTGTTCAAATGACTTGTTCAATTAAGACTTCTAGTAAACAATTGAGAAAGAAACTTGATTTGACTCCTAGAGTTTTAACTATGTCAATAATATTTTTTTGCCACTTGCACATGGTCATGCTTTTACAAGTGTATACATGCACAAAAGAGAAAAAGATAGCTGTGGGAGAGGGAAGAAGGGTTTAAGTGACTGAGTAAGAGAGAGAGAGAGAGAGATCTGGAGAACAAGAATAGTAGAATGAGGCAATAAAAAAAAGAACACAATGGTTGGTATAATAAATGGTAACCACTGAATTCACTCATTAAGGGATTACAAATAAATAATAGTTAATACAAGGAATGTAACTTGCTTTGGGCTTTTTTTTTAACATTTGAAGATAATATTAACATGTTATAACACCTTGTTTAATAACTAAATTTTGATATGTTATTGTTGTGATATTGATCTAAATGACCCCATGACCCAGTCTAAAAATGGTCATCCTTATATGCCCCATTCTTTTAAAATTCCAGTTTCTAAAACTTCCACTGATATATTTCATAAAAAACATTTATTAAGCATTTTATTGATTATGTGTAGCTGTGTAACAAAGTAAATAGAACAAATATCATCTCACACAGTTTCTGCGAGTCAGAATTCTGGGTGTGGGTTAGCTGCGCATTGTGACTTCAGGTCTCCTCAGGCTGTATTAAGCCAGGGTTGCAGTCTTCTCAGCTATAAAATGACTGCAACTGAGGAATCCTTTTCCAACACTCCTCGTGTTGGTGTCTCCAGAGGGCCTCCTCATGAATTGAGAGCCTTCCACATGGAAAGTGACGCAAGGGAGAAGGAGATAGAGCCTCGACCGGAATGCTCTAAGATATCGTATAACTTTATAAAAATTGTATTTTTCTCAAATAATCTAGTTAATAACACACATTTAAAAAGTAGCCTTTGAGTTCACTAAGTTAGGACAATCATTTGGTTTAGTTTAGTATCAGCAAACTGAAATTCAACTGGTATCAACAGAGAGTAGAGGTTCATAGATAATTTTTAAAGCAGGGCCACCTGTTTAATTTATGACATTATTTAAACCATAAAAGAAATGGCAAATCCAAAGTTTATATACAATCCTATTATGATGCCAAACACAAACACACAAAAAAAGTTTATTTGCACTTTGCCTTGTTTAGAAAAGTGAATGTCTTCACTATGTTTGGTAAACTCTTATCGGGTTAGTTTATTATACCTTAAGAAAAAACTGCAGGAACACAGAAAAGCAGGAGAAAAATCACTGCATTATACATTTGAAATCTTCCCATGAAATCATTCCAGAGGTTCTGTTGGTCAAATATTATGATGTTAATATAATGAGTATCACATGCATTATTCCCAATTTAAACAATGCATACAGCATCTGTAAGGTAACTGGCTGGGCACCATTATCTAGTCAGATAAATGGCACTCAACTCGCTCAGAGGTACAATCAGATTTGTCAGGTAATTCATCTTAAGTTGAACTGAGTGCTAAGGTAGTGATGAATTGCTTTGGCTCTCCTGAGCTACAGAAAATAGTTCATATCACATATGAACTCTAGTGTGCACAGAACTTAAGGGTCCTTAGATCTCATAAATGTTTTATATCTTTACACTGTCCCTAATTCTGTATCAATGAAGAGAAAACAAATGTTACTGCCACAATTTGGGAACACAGAGAAAGAATCCAGGAAAAACAAATCCCTTAAAATATGTGTGTATTTAAATATTATTAACAGATTACATTTATTACATAATGACAACATCATTTTGAGCATGATTTGCTTAAATTTTTTATATAAAACTTACTGCATATAGGTAATGTATTCAAATAAAATAGGGCATTCACATATTTTACTTCTCTCAAATTAGTCATAAGTAATATCACTTAATATGCATGATCCTGAAAATCTGAGATGTAAATAAAAATTTTGCATAAAGAATATTTACATGAACCAAGGAAATTATGAACACAAAACTTTCAGCAAGATATTTCCATAAATAGAGTACCCATCTGCACTAGAAAAAATAATCTATGTTCAAATATGAGTAGGATATTTAATTGAGATTAATGTGTATGTTGTTTAGATTTTTGGCATGCTACAAGTTCCCAACTTTCTAATAATTTATGTTCTAAAGGTTTCTAAGTTAGTTTATTAAAATGTAATTTATGTATTCCCTTTTCTTCCTCCAATGCCTTCAATGGACCCACCTACCAGTTTGACTTCAACTGCCATCCCTCACTGAAATCCACCCAGGTGACAGTCAGGGACTTCTTCTACGGCCCCACCTCCGTCCCTCCACCATCTTTCTTTCTGCTCAGAGAGTCCTTTCCCTATTCTGGTTCAGTCTAATTCTTAGCAATTCAGAACAAATAGTATCCTTTGGAAGAAATCTGGAATCTCTTGGTCTAAATTAGGTTCCTAATATTTATATTTGCTTAAAAATCTATTTTAACCATTAACAATCTAGCCTATAATTGTAGTTTGTTTTTCCTTTTCCTCCTCACTAGACTGCGATTTTCTAGAGAATGGGTTGATTTTGCAAGCCAGGATGAAATGGAGTGACTTGTAAAGAGTAAATATAAAAATAATTAATAAATAAATGCACACATGCATATATACCTAAAAGGTTGTATGACTGGGAAAAATGGAAAGATGAGGTTCTCCTTTAAAAGAAAGATTCTCTGAATCTCTGCATCCAAGACCCTAACAAAGAAGAGTACAAAGCTATCCTAAGCAGGTCCTCACATGCATTTCTTAATTGCCAAGATTCTGGAGAGAGCCTTGAGTAAAATATTTATATATTAGGTCTTCATAGGTCAAGAAAAATTTAAAGGAACGCAATATTAGGATGCCTCTTAGGGAAACGGGAAAGAAATTTCTCTTTCACTCTTTAAAATCTGCATATGTATGCAGTACTAATAGGTGTATTAGGATTTTAAGCAGCAATTCAATCTCCTTTAAGGAGACCAAAGGGTATTTAAGAAGCCTTTAAAAAAAAGTGTTGCCCCAAAGTCTTGTATATGTTGTTAAATACTAAGCCAATTCAGATTTGCTACAGGGACACCTCAAAGAACATAGGAGAGAGTTCACTGAGTTAATGATTTGTTTGCTAAGGAACAAGTTCCGACTAGAAAAAAGTCTGGACAGAGGCATTGTACAGAAACAGTTGCAGACACACTGGGTTGCCATGATTTTTTTTCTCTACTTTTCATTTGGGAAAATAAAGCAGCATAAGCCATGAAAGAAGAAAGAACAGTGAGATTAAAAATGAAATCATTTTGCATTTATACAATGATTGCTTACTTTATTAGGTAGTAAGAAATATTTATTAGTTAACAGTACAGTGCCATCATTAAAGTATTTGGAAGTGACGCAGACCAGCAGAAAAGAGAGCATAAATTGCTAATAATAATCCAAGTTATAAGTGACTTTTTAGAAAATCACGGGTTATCAATTTTCAACTAATTCTCTAGTTAAGAAAAACAAACTTTCCAAAACCCGGCATAATTTAAATAAAATTTTCACTATTCTTTCAAATAGCTGAATAATAGGTTAAGTTTAAAAGTTAAATAAGAATTAATATTTTTAAATTTTATATTTTCATTTTAATAAATATTTTAATTCTTACGGAGAAAATATTATGGCCTTGATACTCTGTTCTCCGTTTAAATAAAGCTTGCCATTATGCTCCCTGCAGCCCGCGCCGCAGTCACCACCATCATCAGGTGAAAACTGATGTCTATGTAGGCATAAGACACCTGAGGAAAATTAAAATTAATCAGTGCTTTCAGTGTGATCCAAAAATGCAGCTTTATTAGTGAGGATGATGTTTATACTTAAAGACCAAGTTTTAGTTTTTCTCCATAATAGATTAATATCTTCCTGGACTATAGTTCTACTTATATTCTATTGGTAAAAGTTAGCCCTGTTAAAAACCAAACAAAACAAAAAAAGACATAAACACTGTCTGGAGATATTTTCAATTGAAATGTCTATTAAGTAAATATATATTAAGTTCAAGCCTGTCCTTGTTGAGTATTACAATCTACCTAGAAGGTCAGGCTTCACACAAGTGCTAGAAGTATGGTAGGTGCTCTGGAGAAAAAAAAGACTCAGGTGGCAGGAGAAGCGAATGACAAGAGAACGTGATGTGGTGAGCCAGGATAACAGTGAAATATTGAAATGTCTTTTTTCTCCCATATATTTTTCCTCAGACTCTCTTTTTAAGGAAGAACCTGTATTTAGTTTTAATCAATGTGAAACAGAAGCTGTTTATAAAATCCTATGACTTTTTATAAAATCCTTAAAATCTTGAAAGGATAATGCTGAGGATACCGGAACATAACAGGGAAGTGAGAAAACTTTTGAAAAATGCCTAGGAGGTGAGGGGAGATTCTTCCAGTAGCTAGGAGAGCTGTGGTCTGGTGAATAGGGAGACTCAGTTTTTGTTCCCCGTATCCCTTGGGGAGGTGGCAAAGGCAACTGGGATGGGCTATCCAGTTCACTTTTTGCCTAAATGGCTAGATCCTAGACAGAGAAGTTTCTAATCTTTCTCAAGGAGCCTGTGACCCAAACATGACCTGAAATGGGTAAAGCCATGGGACACAAATGGTGAACTGGCAAAAGGCATATCTTATATGATGCTGTGTGAACTGACTGTCCATAACTAGATGGACCTTTTCAAAAGCTATAAAATTTGTAAAAATCTTAGGACATTTGCAGATCTCTGCAATGGGACAATCCAAGAATAACTGAAGTTATGTCTCCTATTGTCATTAAACAATGGGTACTTGGAGTTAAAATTAATTCAATCTAAGTAACATTCAAAGAATTGTAATATTGTACTTGAGTGCATCTGTTGGCCTCATTGGCTCCTATAAATCATGGGGAGCTGCATAAAGCATGAGGAACAAATAGCTCTGCTCCCAGCTATTCCCAGCTCTGTAGGTTAATATTCCACTGCTTTACCTCTCACTACCCATTAGATCGCCATAATTTAAAGTCCATAACAGCTGGACCTAAGCCACAATGAATAACAATGAAACATAAGTGACCCACTGGCAGAAAATGAAATTGCAGGGAAATGACCATACCCATTGCATTTTGTCAAAACAGAACTGTTGGAGAGCAGATGACAATCTGAACAGCAACAAAATTTAAGGAGGCTGAGGCTCAACTAGACTTTGTAGAACTAAATAAATCGACTGTACATGAAAAACTTAGGGAAGACAATGGAAAAAGAACATATTTTCTTTAGAGACCTGATTTAGTGACTGACCTGATTTAGTGACTGAAGTATCAAGGAAAGGGAATAAATCAAAGCACAGAGAGAGAGAGAAAAGGAAGCAATGCAAATTACAAGAAAAAAAAGATAAGAAGTTTGGAAAATAAATCCAGAAGATAGTAATCATGTAACAACTTAAAAAAACAAACAAAAAAAACCCTGAGCTGAAGAATGACTCACATTGTAGACTGAAAGAGCTTGCTGAGTTCTAGGGAGGGTCAGTACAAGGGGATGCACATCTAATGACTCATACATCTAAGGAATGTATGCATAAGGAGATGATTGAAACATTAATCACCAAATGGGTCAATATACGTGGTTAATTTAGAATGGAAATATATTAGGTTACTTGAATACTGATGCACATTCTATTTGTTATTCTTTTGTTTTTATTTGACTATAATTTGACCACTTCTTAAATACCCATTGGCATGCTGATACATCTCCTTATGAAATGAACGATGCTTTGGTATCTTCTCTTGGTGTGAGCCATACAATTTCGTTTTGTTTAAAAGAGTCTAAAGTTCACATCCCTAATCTGATATTCTTATAAGGAACTAGAAGGAAAATCAGTGAATCTACGTTTTTAACGTATTTAACGAAGCCCAAGGTCAAGGTACTACTTTTAAGGAAACACTGCATGAGATTCCTTTCCAATTCAACCTCCATTTGGTATTACTATGATACAGAGAGATCTGATCAGATCACTGGGTCGCAGTAGGGAGGGGCTATAGGAGTAGGTTGCCCAAGGCAATGGTAATCAGTCTAGGATGGGATTGACTGAGAAGCTGCACGCCTCTGGAGCACGCGGAACTATGGGCCAGAAGGTTTAAAATAAAAGGAGGGCAGAGAGTGGCTCTAGGGCTCTCATCCTCCAGGATGCCTGGATGATCGTGCTGCAGCTGCCTGAATTTCCCAAAGGACAGTATTTGGGATGGATTTTGGTTGGGAGAAGAAACTCCAGGTGCGGCCTAGGCTTGGGCTGTCCTGGTGGAGGGTGGCAGGGGTATTTTTCTTTGGGTGTCCCAGAGGGCATGACCTCTGAGGCAGACGCCTGTCATCCTTCCAAAACTGTGTAGGTTTTGCGTCTTATGTTGTTTTAGTCTGTAAACTAATCCTATAGAAATAAGATAATTAAAAACTGATAGAGGAAAGATAGGGGAACTCAAGAGTTAAAGAGTTTAGCCTTAATTGATAGGCTTAAGTGATTAATGCACACGGAAAGCCATTATTTCAAAATTGTATAGCTTTTGAATAAAGACTCCTTTCCTTTATCACCAAACTTTTGCCTCTGGAATTTTGCCTAGAGGGTGGCAGTGGGCAGCAGGACGCCACTTGCTGTTCGGTAACAGCAATGGTGACTCTGATGGGACCCAAGCTGCCTGAGGCTTGTCGACCCCAAAAGTGGGAATGTGGGGTTTTCCAGTCTTGGAATTTTTCAGCACATTCACTCAACACGTCAGCCACTTAAACACGCCTGGCAGGTGGAAAGGAAGTGGGTCTGGGAAGGTGATGGACTCTAAGGAGGGATCAGATCAGGACTGGCCAAGCTTAGAAAAAGCCCTTGTGTGGGGACCATGGTTTGTGAGATTGGCTGGCAGAAGATTTGCTTATGAGTACTCTTTGAAATAATGGAGTCATGGATATCAGTTTTGTTTTTATGTTCTCAGATTTTTAGCATTTTCCTGGTTATAGCTTTTAGCCTGTACATCCAGGCCATTAAGGGCAGTTCTGTGCTGGCTCCTAGAGGGACCCCATTGAGTAGATTTTGGCAGATTAGAGTATGTCCAGCCATTATCCAATCTAAGGAGGTATTAATTTATTATTTTAATACTGTGTGGCCTACATATGTTTTGGACTGTGAGGACAGGTGGCCCGTGCATGGCTCCCTAAGTTTTCATACTATCATGCAATTCAAACAGTATTGCCACAGGTTAGACAGATGGGATGAAATCCGTTAGGTCCATGCATTTATGTCATTGCATAATAGGGTTCGCCAGGAACGGAAAACCATCTGACGGTGCAGAGAAGGGAAGAGACCTCAAAACCTCTCCCTGCAGTAAGATGAAGGAAGAAGAGGAGAATGAGGAGATAAGCTTCATTAGTGTTCTGAACCCACAGGACTCAGGGTTGGTGGCAGGAGGACATCCCCTGCCACCACCCCCTCGATTAGCTACCCCTGAAGTAGGGCCCATAGAGCCAACAGCCCCACCCCTGCATGACAAGGGACCGGCCTTCCCCTCAGAGACCCATCAGGGCACCCAATGTGGCCAGGGGGCGTCCCTATCCAGGTCAAGGCAGCTTCCTTTCAGGCCACGTCCTGTAGGCGGGGTGAACCAGCAACGCCGGCCTGCTGGCTGCTCCTGGGCCCCTACTCTGTTTTCTACTTCCGACTTACTGAACGGGAGGAATTCCAACCCCTCACATAGGCATGATCCTCGGAGAAGGGCAGATCTTAATCACCTCCATTTTTGCTGCTCATCATCTAAATTGGGCCGGTGCACATGCTCTCCTCAATGTCTTGTGAACAGTGGATGAGAGTGGCTGGTTATAAATAGGGCTAATGAAGAGCCCTAACGTCTCCACCAAGAAGACCCCAATGGGACCCCCAACCCAGCTGGGCCATTCCCTTGACAGTGCCTGACTGAAACCTAAATGTTGGGGACCTAGCCTTTCTGGAATATTACAGAAATGCATACTGGAAAGGTTTAAGAAGGGGGTACCCACCCAAAAGAGCCTGAATATGATACAGGCCCTTCGGAAAAAGCCAGGTGTGGACCCTTCTGAATGTTAAAGAGGATCTATTAAGCCAAATAGAAAGCACACTGATGCTGACCCAGAGGCACCAGAAAATGTGAGGGGGGTGAAAATGACTTTCATTGAGCAAAGTTCTCTTGATATCAGAAAGCAACTGTAGAGTTTAGGTGGGTATTAGGAAGGATTCCCTTTCAATTGGTGGACATAGCTTTTAAAGTTTACAATGCTCTGGAAGCAAGAAAGGTAGAACAGGCCATGGTGTTCTTAGAAGCAGTGTGGAGAAATTAGAAGAGGGAAGGCCTTCTAATTTCTTCTAAAAGAAGGGGGAAGGACCCATTAGGCACCAATCACTGTGCCTACTGCAAACAGGAGGGCCCTTGGAGAAGGGAATGCTGAAAACTCAAAAGGGAAAATAAAGAGGATAAAAGCCCTCACCAAGAAATGACGTCCTGTTGACAATGCACTCTTCTCCAAAGCTAATGGGAACCAAGCCTTGGATCCACCACACAGGTAAAATGGGCTCTGTCTGAGAAGGCCTCAAATTCTGCCGCTGTGCTTGATGCCGGAAGGGCACCCCAGAAGGAGATTTGAAATTTCTCTTTTGGAAGATGACAGTGACCCCCAATGCAAAGTGACAACATTCCTTTTACTATATTTATGTGCTTGCAAAGCTAGGGACTCTTACCTGACAGATACTGAGTTAGAGTATGATTCTTCCCAGTGATTTAAAAAAAAAAACACAACAAGGATTGAAAGTGAGTTGTAGTTATTTCTGAATGAGAAAAGTTATATAGAAGGTTTGTGAAAGCTGCAGAAGGTATATAGAAAGTTGTAAGGCTATAGGAAGTTGTGAAAGTTTTAAATCTGAAAGAAAGGAAACCAGCTCTTGGATGCACTTATATTTTGCTTGTTTTGTTCTTTGCTTATTTTCTGATCTTTATGGAGACTTGGTTTGAACTCTGTTGTTTTGTGTAAACTGGGAATCCCCTATCTCTACTGTTTGGCCACTGGAGCCTAGTAGAGGTCACCTAAGAGACTGGTTGGAGAGAATGCCTCTGCCATTTGGGACCTAGGAATGGTCATTTTGTGTCGGATAGAGCCTGACTGGGGTGAGGGAGCATGTCTCTGCTATGAGACTGGTTGGTGAGAGATCATGTCTCTGTTAAGAGCTAGTGTATGCACTGGTAGGTGAGAGAGTGCCTCTACTATTAGAGTTTTGGGCTATTTGGGACCTGAGAAAGTTCATCTGTGTGACCAATTAGTGTGACTGGTGGGTATGAGACAAGATTCTAAAACTGGTTCTAGTCCTTTTCTTTTTTCGAACTCTGTTTTTGCTATGAGCTTTGCTTTACTTCAGTTTTGGAAGGAGGTTTTCCAGGCAGGGTTAAAACTTCACATCAAGTGGAAAGTAAACAATGAAAGGGATAAGGCATGAAAATGCAATCTTGGTGGATATTAGAAGGCCAAGGGTTTTCCTTCATGCCTTGTATTTTTCTCTCTACCAGTTTGGCATTCTTAATAAGTGAGTGATGACATGAAGTTTCTTTACATAAAACCACTAAAACCAGTTTCAATGAATGGTTTTGTTAAAACTTTGACTGGAATGCCATGCCTGAAGAAGGCATGCCTATATTCTGGTTGTTAACAGAAAGCCTTGAGGAACTGTGATTGACTTTCAAAGCTAACAAAAGTTCACTGGAGAAGTGGCCTGGTACCTTGGTTGGTCATACGATTTGTGGCAGTCTTTCCAGGGAAGGAATGAAGATTGCTTTCCTGGAAGACTGTAAGGAGGAACCTAAGATATGATGGAAACCTCAAGGACTCGAGGGATGTAGGTACTGCAGGCAAAGCCAATTGCAGATGTGCAGCTCGCTTTTTTGCCCTGAAGAGCAGACTAAAGCTCAATCTAAAGGTTCCTTGTGTAAGTTCCAGCGAAGCAGATTCAAAGAGGCTGTGTTATCCCTTGCTGCTCTTATTGTGTTTCTGCAAAGGAGCAGGCAAACACTAAACTAGATTTAAATGCAGTCCCTTTGAGGATAGTGACAGTGATATTAAGGAGAAAAGTCATATTTCAAGGAATATCACAATGCTCACAGATGGATGTTAGACACTAATACAATTAATTGCCTTCAAAGTTTTGTTTTCCCTTAGAAGTTGAACTGGGTTTGTAACACCATAGGAGATATTCAATTTATGGGCAGGAAAAATTTGTCAGATTTTCACTTTTAATATTATGCCAGCAAAAGCCTTTCAACTGAATGTCTTCTCAAAAGGCAGCCTCACTAACTCAGTGACTGGTTTGTGGGTTGTTGTGTGAGTTAACCTGTGTGTTCTTCTGTTTTCACAAGGTGTATGTCTTATTACCTGGGTGATTGTTTATACCACATAGGCCTCATTTGAGAGGCCCATTTGCATCGCTGCCTGCTGAGACTCAATGGTTTGACTGGATTGAGTGGCTGAGTTGGTCAAATATGCAGCAGTCTGTGGCTTTGCTTAAAACTTCTTTCCTTTTCTGCCCTAATTGTTTGGACAGAAAGGGCCTAGAAATATTAAAGGGGAGAATCCTAGAATACTTCCCCTCACCCCGAGTTAAGTATAATGGGCAAAAGGGCTTCAGACTGCTACAACATGCATTGCACACATTCCTCCAAGGAAGCCACTCTTTCTTAATCGGAGACATTGTAGAATTGGTCCCTACCTTTGTCATTTAGTGGTTATGGTGCTGATTGTGCCTTCTAAGTCTCTTGCCAAATTTGTCACCTCCAGAGTATGACAAGGATGCCAAATTGTCCAGCAATGCTATCCTTTAGACATTGCACAGACTGCTTCCCAGGGACAGACAACCAACTTGGACTTTGCAAGATCCTTCTCCCTCATATGAAGACCTCCCTCCACTCCAGACCTGCTTTGTATTAGGAATCTCTAGGCAAGGGTTTAGGTAGGGTTATATCCATGGCCAGCAAGAAGTACCTACAGAAGAATGAGACCTTCACCTATTTGCATTTGTAAGATTACAAAGGTCCAAAACTGTTAAGGGGGTGGGGGGGGATTGGTAGAAAGAGATCTGATCAGATCACTGGGGAGGAGGGAAGGACCACAGGAGGAGGTTGCCTGAGACAATGGTAAACACCCTAGGATGGGATAGGCTGAGAAGCTGAATGCCTCCAGAGTGCATGGATTTATGGGCCAGAAGATTTAAAATAAAAGGAGGGCAGGGACTGGCTCCCAGGCTCTCTCCCTCGAGGATGTCAGGATGATTGTGCTGCAGCTGCCTGTGTTTCCCAAAGGACGGTATTTTGGATGGGAGAAAGAACTTGGGTGCAGCCTGGGATTGGGCTGGCTGGAAGAGGGTGGCAGGATTATCTTCTTTTGATGTTATAGAGGGGATGGGCTCTGAGGTAGAAGCCTGCCATTCTTCAAAAATTGTGTAGCGTTTGTATCTTATGTTAGTTTTAGTAAAGAAATAAGATAATTAAAAACTAACAGGAAAGCTAGAGGAACTCAGGAGTTAAGGGTTTCAGCATTAATTGATAGCCTTAAGTAATTAAAACTGTAAATAAAGAGTTAAAGAGTTTAGCCTTAATTGATACGTTTAATGATCAGTGTATGTGGAAATCTGTTATACCAAAATCGTGTAGCTTTTGAATAAAGACTCCTTTCTGTTATCACCAAACCTTTGCCTCTGTAATTTTACCTGGGTGGTGGCTGCAGGCAGCAGGACCCCACTTGCTGTTTGGTAACATGTAACATTTGTATACACTGAGTCATAAAAACACTCTTCTTCAGACTCAACAAACTAAATATGTGCATTGTTATTGTTATTTCTTTAAATTATTTTTAAAGACACTGGAACCTGCATAGTGGAATAATTAGTTGGAAATCAGACATGTGCCTTTAATAAATAGGAGACCATGTGGATGAAAAGGGGATTCTATAATAAAACTGACAAGTCCTGTGATGAAAAGTGACCTCACACAGTGATCTCATCCTAAATGGATAACTGCGCAGATCATGGTAGGTAGTCACACCCGGGCATATAACTTTTAGTAAAAGGTTTATTTTTGCTTTAGGCAAGCTTTGTTCTTGTGCATTTATGTTAATGCACCATTGAAATGTCAGAGTAATCCTCTTTTCTAGACATTTTGGAGGCCTCATCACCTGCATGGGATTACACAATCTTATTAGCTATTCTGAAATCCAGTCCCCACCTCGCTTTCCCTCGACTTCATTTATCTTCCTTACATTCCCTCCTTATATCCAAATGCATAAAAGAAATTGCAAGCTGTCATTTTGGGAGGCATTTTTCTCAGTCTGTTGAGATCTTGCTTGAAGGCATATCTTCTGTTTGGCTCAAAGAAATTAAAATAAACTCTTATAAAAATTCCATACATGTTTAGATGTTCTTATGTTGACAGCCAGAAGAATGAAAGTACAGTGTCATAATTACATATATTCACTGGATGATACTCTATCTAGTTATAAAACTTGACTTCCTTATTAATGTGAAGGCTGTATTTTCCCCATTCATGTATGTACTTATTTGTTAAAAAATACTTATTAGGGACTTATTAAATTCCAAAGAAGTGTGATGAGATGCAGCTACAAGGTTGAATAAGATAACATACCTGGTATTGTTGACTTTATAGTATTATGGTACAGACAGTGATCTATAAATAGTTAAAGCACAATTACATGATTGTTATCATAGGTGAAAAGATAGGGTACTACACAAGCTTAGAGTAAAGAGTTAAACACAGTAACCACAGCAGCAGCTACAACTTATTCAACAATCACCATGTGACAGAGGATGGTGCTAGGGGATTTACATGTGCCATTTTAATTTAATTTACGAAGCCTTATAAATGAGGTGTTATTAGTTGTTATTTCATATATTTGGATTCATCCAGCTAATTTTTTTCATCAAGTGTTACCTTAAACACCACTTTTTTCAGCACTTTCTGACTTTTAAAACAGATTAAGCAACCTCTGCTTTTCCTCGTGTAGTTCTCTGTACTTCTCTATCACACTAGAAGTATTTGTTCACTGTTTGTATTCATGAAAACCCAAGAACTTTCATTAGAACAGAGACTTTACCAGCCTTATTTATTTTTATAACCTCAGGCATAGAATTAATTCATAAGTGAGTGATTACATTAACAAACTTGCTTTAAGTTTGTTAAATATATATGTTTGTTAAACATATATAAGTTAAGCTTGTTGTATATATATATATATATATACACACACACACATACATTTAGTATGTTTATGTATACACATATTTAATGCATACATTTGTAAATACATATATTCTATATATATAAAGTATTTCTAAATGTATATATTTAGTTTTACAATGTATATTTATAAGTGCATAGTATTTAACAGCTTTAAAAATACTCATGTATATCTTACAGTTGCCCTTTTTCAATTTATTTCGGACATCTATGAATTTGGGTCTTCTGCTTGACTTAAATCTAAATGTAGTATCTGAGCAGTTTATAGAAAAGCAATTGCAACTTATGACCGCAAGTCAAGTTTACAGAAAAATTCTAATTATTTTGTGCAATCAGATATGTCACCAGTATTTTCAGTATATGAAAACATTATCATCAGAGAGGTTTATAGATTGTGGCACATGGTCTCCCCTGTCCTTGCGAAGCATCGCCTACTTCATGACCCTCTCCCACAGAAAAGGCAGTACGTACACAGTATAACGTCAGAGAACTTGCCACTCCCATAGCTGTGTTTGAGAAGGCTTTTTTTATTTACAGGTTTTCTTTAATCAAATCAGGTGATCCTGGGATGCTAGCTACAGCCTAGCAATGGGTAGGTGGAAGCCTCTTGGCTCCAAAGCTTTTTTGGCAGAAGCATAAAAGGAAACTGTTAATGAGGACACTGACTTTGGCATTGTCTACTAGATAGTAACTGGCCAAATCAATTAAAACTTCTCTCAACAAGTTGGAATATCAACCATCCCAAATGTTTGTAGGAAAGTAGGCAGTAGATATTAGGTAAAAGAGAAGAATATAAACATCAGGAACAGAAGACATGACATGACATGGATTTTTTGACAACAGAAGCTGACCTAAGCAGAAGTTACCAGCTCAGAACAAAAGAAAACTGAGAGAAGTTGTCAATAGTACAGGACAAGGGAAATATGAAAGCAGTACAGAAGGGCAGTCAGGAGAGTGGCATCCTAACGTGCTGGCTGCCGGGTGTCAGACACTGAGGACTACACTGCTCGACTATAGAGTATGGCTGATCTCCCAGCTCACCCTGAGTTCTCTGTTAGATTTGCCTCGCACAAGTTTATGAGAGCTGACTGTGCTCATCTTTCCCTCTTCATTTTCTGTTTTATTTATAAAATAAACTTATATTTACCGAATTAGCTTGAGTTTATTCTATTCCCCAACATCCCGAGAAAACTGGATGTAGTTTTCTAGTTATCTTTTCTAGTCAGTGAGAGTTATTGAAAGTTTATTATTGATTAGGCACTGGAGACAATGAATTATGCACAACCGATTCTGAGATAAGTAAGACATCATACTTACCATCAGATCAATTACACTATAATGGATAAATGGATAAGCAATTATTCCTATGCACTGTCATAGGGAATATAATTGAGCTTTTTTTGAGGGGTACAGAGGATAAGCACAAAAGAAGATACTGTCCACTATTTGGGAGGCAATGTTAGTGTCCTGTAAGATTGCTAAGAGAATTTGACAATGGATCTTGTACTTTAAGGATGACTAAACTTTGGTCATACAGATGATTTAGGAAGAGGCACAAGTTGTTCTAATAGAGGAAACAAAAAGGATTTAAGAGAAAAGGGATTGGAGGCAGTATGCTAAATGGTACTAAGAGATCATGACAAATGGGGGGAAATTCAAATATAATGGTCTGAAATATCGTTAAGCTCCCTCTCCCTCCAGTTTGTCCTTAACCATAACCACCAGACGTGAACTTCTCTCAATTCACTACCTCAGTCATCCTATCAGAGTATTGTTGTGTTGTTTTCTTATTCAACACACTGTTTTTAATCTCTTGGAGAACAAAATCTACATCTACATTTTAGTACCTTCACAGGATCTGGCACAACACTATCTTTTCATAAAGGGATTTTTTATTTTTTTTAATGAGAGGGGAAAATAGGTTGCCCTCAAGTTACTTAAAGTTTTAATCTGGGTTTAAATGTGAGTCTTTATAAATTTATTTTTAGTTTAAATAATATATTCAAATCAGTGAAAAAAAATGCATGTGTTCTCCAAATTATTTATTTCATCCTTTTAACTTAATGTTCTATATTTTGAAAAAGAACTTAATGAAACTTAATAATTACTTTTATTCAATAAGTACCTAATAAAAAATCTAAAGTGTGCAAGGCACTCTGCTAGGTATTTCAGAGTGTGTGTGTGTGTTTGTGTATAGTGTGGTTTTTGTCCTCTAGCAGTTCAAAATTTGACATAAAAACTGAGAATATAATTTTCACCTTTTAAATTCTTATACACACTGGCACATGACATGGAGCCGTCAGTAATAAATGGACATATTACATAATGTCATAAAATGAATATACGAATTGCTCAGAAACTTAATATGGAAAAAGACCATACTAACTTCAATTTAGAAACTTAAATCGATTATTTTGATGCATATTATTCTTCAAGAATCATCCCTAGATATGTTGAAAAGTTGCTGTATTTCTGCATATAGGAGTCAAAATAGAGACAAATGCTATGTTAATGAAATCATTGCAGTTATACAAATTACTGAGATGATATTTGGTATTTTGCCAGAAAGTAAACAATATCATATTAAATACTTTTTTATATATTTTAAAAACTTGCTTTTTAGATAAAATCAAACATTCTGAGTAAAATTGCAAATATATTTTTAAAATGTAAGTTCTACACTGCATGTAGGTTAGCCAAAGGAGTAAATATTGTTGCATTTTTCCCCCTGTGTTTATCTTCATTAAGGTAATTGATAGCCCTTTTGTTCACAAATTACTTTAGAAAGTTCAAGATTTTGTTTTACTTAAGACAAGTCACAGTTAACAGTGTTTGTACTGGTAATATAGTTCTTTTATAAATTCTGTTGCAAACTCAGTAGGATTTTCTTTCTAATTTAAGTAGACAATTTGGCCATTTATGTGAGAATACAGTACTAAACAAAATGTGTTACTTTTTCTTGTTTTTAAAATATCTGCAAAAGTGCTGACAACACCAGGCAAGGCTTCTCCAGCTTTTTAGCATCTGTCAGAAAATGTACTAATGGCACGAAACTACTAAATTTGTCATTTTAATCCAAATTTAACAAGCATTTAGTGACTATTATGTAAAATGCATGCTAGATAGGATAGTGAATTATAGACAGATCACAATAGTGCAATGCAGAGAGGTGGAGTGTATAATGAAGGTATAAAAAATAAACATATGCCAATAATTATAGTAACTATGGTAAGTTCTGTAAGAAACTCAGACATGTATTTGCAATTGATTGTTACTTCATGTTAATAAAAATCAGGATAATGTGCTCTTCTATGATACTGAATTATCCAGTCAATACATTCTTTGAGTGGTTATGAGAGGTGTTCTGCGCTAGTCCTTGTCTTTCTCCAATTAACACAAGTCACACTGCATTAGACAATTGTGTACAGATCAAGGTACAATCTGTAATATAGCACAGTGGTTTAAAGTATTGGTTTTGAAATGAGTTTTGCTTTGCTAATTATTAGAAATATATGGGAAATATTAAAGACTCTAGTCTCAGTTTCTTCTTATGGAAAATGGGATCAAAAAAGCCTACCTAAATCAATGAAGTTTTTTCTTGAGAAAAATATATGTAAAACACCTTACAATCTGTCTAGCCCATGGAAGTATTCAAGGAATTAAAGGTTGTACTGCAGTTACTTTTAAGATAAATCATGGGTTTAAACAGGTTTTGTGGTTTAGCATGAGAGAAATTCTGAACAGATAACTTCTGAGAAAACATTTGGAACATGGTTCATATTAGAATTTTGAATGTGCTTATAACTTTTAATGTTGTCTTAAGACAATTTTTGTCTTAAGTATTTTAAATTAAAAAATACCGGGTTATCTTCCCCTTATATTTTAAAGTCTAAAATATAGATATAGATTTAAATTAATGCTTGGTTATTCAGCAAAAGTCACACATAGCTCAAAATGAATTCCATGAAAATAAAAAACATAAACCTCAATTTAAAAAACAGATTACTCAGATGAATATATTACATAAAGATGCCAACAAATAAGAACAATTGAAAATACCACCTCATAACTCAATAATTCAATGAGAAAAATTCAAATACTTTAACAACTATTTAATATATTAACTATCATTAATCTTTATGTGTGTGTGTGTGTGTATCTGAGTATTATTCAGCCATAAAAATGGAATGAAATGTTGATACTTAAAACAGTAGGGATAGATCATGAGGGCATTATACTAAGTGAAATAAGTTGGAGAAAGACCAATATCATATTATCTAAAAACAAACAAACAAACAAACAAAAAAAACACACCAAGCCTAAAGATACAGAAAGCATACTGGTAGTTGCCAGAGGGTGTGTTGGGGGGTGACGGTGAGTGGAATAGGCGAAGGAGGTCAAAATTTTAAAAAATTAGGCTGCGGCTCAGTGGATTGAGTGCTGGCCTACGAACCAAAGGGTCTCCAGTTCAATTCCCAGTCAGAGCACATGACTGGTTTGCAGGCCAGGTCCCCAGTAGGTGGGGTACGGAAGAGGCAACCACACATGTATGTTTCTTTCCCTCTCTAAAAATAAATAAATAAAATCTTTTTAAAAATTAAAAAATAATGCATTCATTGTCAAAATGAAAAAGAAATTGGGATGGCTATATAAATATTGTCTTCATCATCTTGCCTCACAATTCCCAGACAACCTTATTCTCCCTAAGTATAATACCTTAAACCAACCAACTACCACTAATTCTCAAATTCTCATTCTCTCTCTCAAAAAAAAAAATTAAAAAAAAAACTCAACTACATACTAAACCCTAAAAACCCATATCTCCATTCCTCTTCCCTCTACTACCCTCAGTATCTGGCACTGTATCCTATCCCCTCCAGGCAGGAGTCTCTCCTGGCATGGTTTGCTGATTTTCCAAGGAATTCTCTATAATACCCTATGCCCTATACTAAAATTCCTTCTGTTTAAACTAGCTAAAACAAATTATATTGTCCTCATCTATGAAAACTGATCAGTATTTTAGGTGGCTTTCATTCCTGGATTGCAAAGGTGGCTCAGAATTATTAGGTCTATCAGTAATTTAAAAACAACATAACCTCAGTATGATTAGTATAGCAATAGATGCCAGGCCTAAAGATGGGTGGATGATTTCTTATATATGCACTTTTCTTTTTTCCCCCTCTCTTTTCTCTTCTATTTATCTTTTCCTCTGATTCTTTTTTCCCCACTCCTTAGTTATATAAAGCCAATGAACAGTGAGTATCATGCTTAAAATAAAAACACTGTAGACTTTTTGAAGTACAGTAGCTAAAAGCCACAATCTTTAAAATTTTAAAATCCTGAGTTGGAATTCCTGCTGCACCATTTACTAGTGCTGTGACCTCTTGTGAGGTTCTCAGCTGTTCTAAGCTTCAATGTCCTTATCTGTAAAATGAGACAGCAATCTTGTGTCCTGAGGATTAACACTCTGAAGAAGTAGACAGTTTTTAGGATTTCCAATTTGGAAAAATCATTCTGAATCTAAAACATCCAGCATTTGGCTCTGGGAATCTCAGGAAAGGTAACATTTATATATCCAAATTGATGATTGGCAGGAATGCAGTTGTCTCTTAGACACTGGTTATCAAATAAATACCAGCAAAAGCAAATGGCAAAAAAAAAAGGGCCATTGAATACTAAATTCCCTATCACCTAGTT
The DNA here is from genome assembly GCA_004026545.1 of Mormoops blainvillei. NCBI lineage: Eukaryota > Metazoa > Chordata > Mammalia > Chiroptera > Mormoopidae > Mormoops > Mormoops blainvillei. The sequence continues at coordinate 36,223 of PVJD01005580.1, read as the reverse complement.
AGTCTCATAACATATAATTTGTACCTAGGATTGGTCCAGCTATGCTTAGAGCTATAGAAAAACAAAAACAAAAATAAAACAAAACAGGATAAGCTACAGAAAATTTGGTTGGCTGGATACTACTTATATATTTTGGTAGACTTCATTATATTTTTTCAGCTTATAAATGCCTAATTTAATAAAATGACTATTTTGACTTTAGTAGGATAAAACACTTGAGAAGAAATTATGTCTTTTCTCTCTTTTTTTTAAGATTTCATTTATTTTTAGAGACAGGAAGGGAAAGGAAAAGAAAGAGAGAGAGGTATCAATGTGTGGTTGCCTCTTGCACACCCCCTCTACTGGGCACCAGACCCGCAACCCAGGCATGTGCTCTAGACTGGGAATCGAACCAGTGACCCTTTGGTTCATAGACCAGCACTCAATCCACTGAACCACACCAGCCAGGGTGAAATTAGGTCTTAAGTGAAAGTTTTTTTTAACTATACATTCATTCATCCATTCAATAATTGAATCATCCACTTATCAGTGTATTGTATCCTAATATAATAGGCACTGAAATAGAAAGCAGAAAGGGAATAAAATACAATATCTGCATTTACAAATATCTCTATCTTTGGCAAAGATTATTAAAAGAAATTATGATATAATTCTATAGTTCCATATTAGAATTGGATAAAAGTATTGTGGTAAGTTTTGGGAGGAATTTCCAGAGGGAGTGGCATTAAATTGGACATGAAGTGGGGATTAGAAATTGGCCAGACATAGAAGATAGAAAAGTATACTAATGGTACAGGAAATATTATCTATAATTCACCACAATGGACATTCCCTTCTATGTCAGTATGATAGCCACTTAACAATTAGAGCAAATGAAGTAATGCGTATTCTTTTTTTTGCTGTTGATTTACTTATTGTTTTGGTATATTTTATTGATTAGGCTATTACAGTTGTCCCATTTTTTCACCCCTTTATCCCATTTGCCGTGCACCCCATCCCTTCATTCCCCCCTTAGTTCATGTCTATGGGTTGTACATATCAGTTCTTTGGCTTCTAATTTCCTATACTATTCTTAACCTCCCCCTGTCTATTTTTTGTTTTGTTTTGTCATTTTCCTCCCACCACTTTCCCCAGGCCCGCTCAACCCACATTTCCCACCCTCAATCCTTCCCCCATTTGGCTTTGTTGATGGGTGCAAGTTCCTTGATGACCCTTCACCTTATTTTCCCCTCTTCCACTCTGGTTACTGTCAGTTTGTCTTTTATTTCAATGTTGCTGGTTATATTTTGCTTGCTTGTTTGTTTTGTTGATTAGATTCCACTTATAGGTGAGATCATATGGTATCTGTCTTTCACTGTCTGGCTTACTTCACTTAGCATAATGCTCTCCAGTTCCATACATGTTGTCATGAAGTGCAGTAGCTCTTTTTTTGTTTCTGCTGCGAAGTGTTCCACTGTGTAAATGTACCATAGTAATTTTGAGGCGGGGGGGTTTGTTCTTAAATATTTAATTTATTTATTTTTAGACAGAGGGGTAGGGAGGGAGAAAGAGAGGGAGGGAAACATCAATGTGTGGTTGCCTCTTGCACACCCCCTACTGGGAACCTGGCCCACAACCCAGGCATGTGCCCAGACTGGGGAATTGAACCAGTGACCCCCTGGTTCACAGGCCAACACTCAATCTGCTGAGCTACAGCAGCCAGGGCAAATGTACCATAGTTTTTTGACCCACTCATTTACTGTTGGGCACTTGGGTTGCTTCCAGTTCTTGGCTATTGTAAATTGTTCTGCTATGAACATTGGGGTGCATAGGTTCTTTTGAATTGGTGTTTCAGGATTCTTAAGGTATAATCATAGCAGTGGAATTGCCAGGTCAAAAGTTCCATTTTTAGTTTTTTGAGGAACTTCCAAGCTGTTTTCCACAGTGGCTGCACCAGTCTGCATTCCCACCAACAGTGCACTAGAGTTCCCTTTTCTCCACATCCTCGCCAGCACTTGTTGTTTGTTGATTTGTTTATGATGGTCATTCTGGCTGGTGTGAAGTGTATCTCAATGTGGTTTTAATTTGCATCTCTCTGATGGCTAGTGATGCTGAGTATCCTTTCAAATGTCTCTGAGCCCTCTGTCTGTCCTCCTTGGGGAAGTGTCTGTTCTAGTCCTTTGCCCATTTTTAAACTGGGCTGTCTTTCTGGAGTAGAGTCCAGAAAGTTCTGTGTGAGTTCTTTATATATTTTGGATAGCACACTCTGTCCGAGGTATCATTTACAAATGTATGTTCCCATATGGTTGGTTCCCTTTTCATTTTGCTGATATTTTCTTTAGCCTTGCAAAAACTTCTTATTTTGATGAAGCCCCATTTGTTTATTTCCTTTATGTCCCTTGCTCTAGGGGACATATCGGTGAAAATATTGCTGCATGAATATCTGAGATTTTCCTGCCTATGAGTTCCTCTAGGGCTTTTATGGTATCACAACTTATATTTAAGTCTTTTATCCATCTTGAGTTGATTTTTGTGTGTGGTGTAAGTTGGTGGTTGAGTTTCATTTTTTTGCTGTAGCTGTCCAGATCTCCTTACACCTTTTGTTGAAGAGGCTATTTTTACTCCATTTCATGCTTCTGCCCCTTTGTCGAATATTAATCGACCATAGAGACTTGGGTTTATTTCTGAGCTCTCTATTCTATTCCGTTGATCTATGTGTCTCTTCTTATGCTAGTACCAGCTCTTTTGATTACAATGGTTTTATAATATAGTGTGATGTCAGGTATTGTGATCCCTCCTACTTTGTTCTTCTTTCTCAAAATTACTGTGGCTATTTGGGGTCATTTATGATTCCATATAAATTTTTGAAATGTTTGTTCTAGTTACTAGAACAAATGTTAATCTAGTCACTCTGCCCTGAGCAGTCAGGCTTAAGCACCATAGGGTGGGGCAGAGTCTCTCCTGGGGGCGGGGCTGCTGTTTCCCCTCAGGCTGCTGCTGCTCAGAGGGGAGCGGTCTGCCTGAGCAAGATGGCTGCTCCACTTGGGAGATGATGCTTCAACACCAGGATCCCAGCGGCTACTTTCTCAGTTCTCTCCCCAAAGCCTCGGTCCCCAGTCTCTCCTTAAGAGTCTCTAGCCCATCCTGCTCCCACTTTTGCCAGAGCCCAGGGTAAGTGGTTGCAAATTTAAATTTATACATTGGCCCTTTAAATGGCTCTTTCAGTCTGCAACTGCCCACCTCTGGCAGACAGCAACCCTGCCGCTTTTGGGCTCTGGTGCAGTAGGCTGGGGATCCCTGCTTATAGTTTAGACCCCACTGTTCTCAGGGGGAACCAAGTGGCCACTTAAATATCCTTCTTGAGTCTTCACAGCACTCCTTACCAGTCAGGTTCTGCTGAAGCTAATTCTTCTGTCTGTCCGAGGTTATAAAGATTCTCTCACTGCTGTTCAGTTGTTTACTCTGGGTGATTTCTCCACAATGTAGTTGTAATTCCACATTGGTTCTGGGAGGACGTCGGTGTGACTTCCATTCACTCCTCCGTCAGCTTGCACTCTCTAATGTGTATTCTAATTATTTAAATAATCAGCTCAACATTTATGAAGAGAATGACTCCATGTCCAGAATAAGACCCACATCTTATTATCTGTGGGATGTTACTAACTGTGACGGTGAAAATAATGCCCCCCTTTCCTCCAATATATCCTGGCATATGGAAATTATGGCTGCAGATGAACTCAAGGTAACTAATCACCTAACTTTAAAATGAAAAGATTTCCCTGGATTATTGGCGGACTCAGTGAAGTCTGTAAGAGTCCTTAAATGTCAAAAGGAAAGGAAGAAGACTGGGAATCACAGTGATGCAGCAGGAGAAACACTTGACAGGACATTGATGGTTTTGAAAATGAAAGGAAGCAATGAGCCAAAAAAATGCAGGCAACCTTTACACACTCAACAAAGCAATTAAATGGATTATTCCCTGGGG
>PVJD01005580.1:0-32159 GCA_004026545.1 Mormoops blainvillei | reverse complement strand
TTCTTCATATTTCTTATGCTTTGTATTTGATTAATACCATTTGATATCCTAGGAATCATCAAATTTCAACTAAAGTTCAGAATTCATTCTGTAGAAATTGAGCTCAAGAATTGTAAAATGTCTTCATTTTTGCATCTTAGTATTTGCTTAACTTGCTATGGTCTGAATATTTGTGTCTCCACAAACTTCCTATGTTGACATCCTAAAGTGCCAAGGTGACAGAATTAGGAGGTGGGGTCTTTTGGAGGTGATCAGGTTCATGAGGCTAGAGCCCTCATGAATGGGATTAGTGCCTTTATAAATGAGGCCCCAGAGAGCTCCTTTACCCCTTCTAGCATATGAAGTTACAGTGAAAAGACAAAAAAAAAAAAAAAAAAATTCTTTGTAGGAAGTCAGCTCTCACTAGATGCTGAATATGCCAGTGTTTGCATCTTGGACATTCCAGCCTCCAGAACAGTGAGAAATAAATTCCTGTCATTTATAAGCTTCCCAATTTATGATATTTTGCTGATATTTTGTTACAGCGGCCCAAACAGATGAAGACACAAGACCTTGCCTAGGTAGTCTAAGTTCTTTATAAAGCAAATAATATCCTTCACACCATAAAACTTCTTCCTTATCACATGGACAACACACAACTGAATATTTACAATTTCTAGATCCTCAGGGCCTAGCTTGGGACCTGGGCTCCCTTCTCCCAGATAGCTCAGATCTCATGACATTTCTTTTTCCTCAAACCCATCTTTGCTCTTTTGAAGTACTTTGCATTTTTCCAGGTCAATTTCCAATACAACCTGCATTATAATTTTCTATAGCTTTCTATAGTCAGAATAAAATATTTCAGCACCTTTGCATAGGGCTTATACATAGGGGGACCTCATGAATGTTTAATTGTTCTGAATGACTTGCCACATTTAAGAAAGTAACAAAAATAGTAAAAAAGGACAATAGTAAAACAATATCACCAAGTGACTAAGTCTCATAAGAAAGAGCAAGAAGGAGAAGGGAAGAGCTATGTTAACAAGAAGATAGACCATTGTCAGCTTTATTGCTGTATACATTAATACTAGAAATTGGGACCAAAATGTCTTTAACACGGTGTAGCAACTGGCATGGCTCCATTTTTCTACTGGTTCTGTTGCCAAAGTTTCTATTCCCTGGCAAAGACATTAAAGGGAGAAAAGTGGACTTAATTCATCCACCATTAATTATGCTTAATTCTTCTCAGTTTTTTAAAAATTTTCAGGCTCAAATACTGCTTCCAAAGTCTTTCTTGTTAAGCAGGGCCTAAGCACTCTAAATGAACCTTTATTCTTAGTAAGAAATATATGCAATAAAATTGTAATATAACAGGCTTAGCCCACATCTCCAGTGTTTGTCACATCTACTGACATAAGGGTTTCCCATTAGATTTACTAGAGCAAGAGGGATTACCTGAGAAAAAAGACATGTCCAGGTATAGACAAAAGCTGACTGCTGATAATATAATGCAAAAACTTAAAGGAAAACAGAATTTCGGTAGCTGAGACTCTGACATCAACAGTTACTCAGAATATGCAAATTACATCTATCTCACAATTATTGCTATTAGGGTGTTGATTATATTCTGATACATCCATCTGGAGATTGTTTACCTTCAGTTTTCTGTGTGATGGATCAGCCACCATCCAAGGGGATAAAATAAGTGTCTGCAAAAACGCATTGCACCTATTGTTCTCTCTTTTGGAATGCATTTCAAAGTGATGCTCCTAAGTTTCCCTACACTATTAAGAATTTCCTTACGATAGTAAGAGTCCATAGAATTTTCCAATTTTTCATAATTATTAGCCATCTTTTAATTGATGCAATCAATATGCTGATTTTGCCTCGCAGGGCTATTATAAATAGAATCTCTGCCTGCTTATTTATGTGTAGTGTGAAAACTGCAGTGACAAAATGCTAAATGTATGGTGCAAAATATTCAAAGCAGAATATTTGCTTATTTTACTCCTTTTATTGCATCTGTCACCCTGGCCATTTAATACCTCCACATTGTATAATTAAAGCAATGCAGGCTGAATAACATTTGCAATCTAATAATCCTTAACTTTATGTTAAAATTATTAGATTATTAAAATTACTAAGGATAATACAGCCACTTCTAAATTATTTGATATAGGGCAGAATTTCATGCACATTTATATAAATATATATACATTTATTTATTTATTTATTTATTTATTTATTTATTTAAACCAATGGCACTACAATAAATTCCACACAGGTTTAAGTTGTATGGAATTTATTGTGGTGACGCTGGTTAATAAAATTATATCGGTTTGAAATGTTCAGTTCTATAATACATCATCTGTATATTGTATTGTGTGTTCACCACCCAAAGTCTTTTTCTGTCACCATTTACCCCTCTTTTAACCTCTTCTACCGGCCCTCACTCCCTTTTCCCTCTGGTAATCACCTGACTGTTGTCTGTGTGTACGTATTTCTGTTGTTTGCTTTATCCCCTCACCTATTGCACCCAGACTCTCCGCTGGGAGCTGGCAGTCTGTTCTTCGTATCTCTGAACCTGTTTCTATTTTGTTCGTATGTTTATTTTGTTCATAAGATTCCATGCACATTATATTTTAAAGTTGCAAGTGCATACTGATATGATCTGACTTCTAAAATTCATTTGTTATTTAAGTAGAGAATTCCAAGCTAGAACAGATGGAAGTCATTACCAGAGAAACTAAATTTATGCTGAATCCACTTTTGACAGCTACTCATGTTCATGGTCAGACTCCAATGGTCATGCGAAAAATGAATCATTTTCTTTAAATTTAATCTTGATTGCTAATTTCTTATTTAAAAATGTTACAGTATATTTCACACTTATAGGTAAACTCTGAAGTGATGCTAGAGATTATATTAAAATCCAAAGAATGAATGTATATGATCTAGAGAATATATGAAATGGTACCACTGAGAGACGATACAAACACTGATGTGCAGTACATGAGATCAGCCGTTTAGATTATCATTCAGGATTTTGTTATCTCAAATGCAGTGTTAATCTCAAGCCAATTCCAATATCTCAGTCTGCAGTAGATGTTAGCAGAGATCTTGTCAATACTCATGTGCACAGCAATGACTGCCACCTCTGCTATTATCTCCTATCAGGGTTTCCCAGACACTTGGTACCAGCAAGTGTTTAGGAACAGAGCACTAGCCAACTGCACACATGGTGACTTCAATTATTTTCAAATAAAATTGTCCTGACATCTTGTTGGCAGACAAAACAAATGTTTCAGTGATGCCACTCCACTTTGATGTGGGTCCCCAAACCAAGGTTGAGGTCATAATGACAGTTTCTGTAAAATCCATTTTTCCCAAGAAACACATAAAGTTGTTTTATTTGCCAAATTTTCAAGGCTTTTGTTGGCTTTTGGACTTGGATAGCAGTACTTTAACAACCTGTCTTTTATGTACAGATGTATCCAGAATAATGTTCCCATGCTCTGTACCTGAATTTTATTCTCCCACGTACTATATTTGCATCCTAAATCGAAGCTTTTCCTACAAAATCCACACTTTTGCCATTTATGAAATACAGTCCGTATCTATGCAACTTGTAGTTTTCTAGGGCTCTGTTAAACTCAATGATATGGAAAGTGGACCTTTGAATTTAACAATCTGAGATTATTTTTAACAGATGCTCAGTAAATCTTGTCCACTAAATATATCAAAGGGACTCTGATTAGAGTATAACTCAATGCTCTGAGAGCATATTAAAATAAGACTTTTACAAAGCAAGTTTTCCTTGTATCACTTGGAGAACTCAAAAAAGTTAGTACCTCCTGAGGTATCAATCCATGTAAAGATAGATTAACTCATCAGACTTAAATTTAAGGAAGAAAATGAATGTGTTAGCTGAAGATGGATGTATTAATGTTGACAAATTCTGTATCTTGCATACGCCTCCCAGAAATCATTTGGACAGTGTGTGAGAGTGACTTGGACAGCAATTTGAAGCTCATGGGCAACAGACAAATATTTGCTTATTTTTTTGATTAAAATTCTTTCCCTGAGGTCTGAGAGATATTGTGTATCTTTAACACAAATTAAACAAGACTTGTTTTGGCTTTAATATATGTAAAATAATCTTATTTATTTTATTAGTATATGAAATTATCTTTTTTCTTACTATGTGAGCATTCACCATACATCGGTAATGCTATCTGCAAAAATCAAATAATAGATAAAATGTTCATTCACAAGTTATCTTGACTGAACCAAAAAGAAAAAAAGTGTTAACATAAAATAACACTATAAAAATGTAATAAGCATTGTTTGGTAGTTGTTATTTCAATTTGAATTTCACTCTCAGTGGCAATAATTAAGAATTTAGTAAAATATTTTTAAAGCCACAATTCTTTTATACTTTCAACCATAAAATTTTAAGGACTACAAGTTAGTTCAAATATGGTGCCGTTTAATGAAAGTTAAAATAACATTGGAAAATATACTCAAATGAGTATACTGGTTAAGAAATGTAAACATTTAAGGAAGTCTCTTATTTCCTTCTACATTTCCTCAAACCCAAACTCCTCACACCTGTCTGAGAATTCAATTGCACTGAAAACCATATTAATAAAAGAATATCATATATCAATATGTTAGACTGAAAATTGCTGCAGATCTTTGTCATTCCTCATGAAGAGATGCAGTTTATTTTTTCTCCCCTTGAGTCAAGGCATATGTACAGAAACAAGATACCATAACAGTCTTGAGTCTATCTTTTATAGGCTGAATTGTATACTCCCGAAATTCATATGTTGAAGCTCCAATTTCCAGTACCTCAGAATGTAACCTTATTTGAAGATAAGGTCTTTACAAGGTAAGTTAAAATGAGAACATTTGGGTGAGCCCCAATTTAATATGACTAGTGTCCTTATAAGAGGAGGAAGAAATACCAGGAATGTACACATACAGAGAAAAACCCATGAGAGAACAGTGAGATGAATATTTGTAAGCCAAGAAGAGAGTGTTACCAGAAACCGACCCTTCCAGAACCTTGGACTTGGACTTCTATCCTTCAGATCTGCATGAAAATAAACTTTTATTGCTTAAGCCATCCAGTCTGTAGTGCTTTGCTATGGCAGGCCTAGCAAGCCAGTCCATTATCCTTCTGATCTGAGTGCCAGGTTGGCCGCTGGCTGGCTTCTGAGAACTTGACTAGTAAGCAGTGTTCTACACTCATATCAAACTTTCCATAAAGTTAAGAGTGGCTCACTGTGCCTAAATCATCTGGACAAACAACATTGTTTATGCTGGACATCTGACTTCTTTCTAGGAGTTTGGAATTTTTGCATGTTCTAGGCTCAGGGCTCATATATGAAAAATTCCCAATAAAATCTTTGGGTGTTGAATTTCTAATGGGCTTCACTGGGTAGAAACATCACCTACATTACTGGAAGAAGGGTGTGTGTGCTCTGTAAGGCTCCAGGCTGAGTTCTGTGAATCTTTCTAACAAATCTCTGAACACAGGGGTAGGCTTGGGGTAACATCAACAGACTGTGTAACTGCTTAAGCAACTTAGAAGGATGTGGAGGGGAAGCTGTCTATTTCTGTGTCTTGTTCATAATTGGCCTAGTAGTTTCCTCTTCCTCTACTCTTGGAACATTCACTCTTGGCAGTGCCAGAGGCCATGTAACAGTTCTAACTACTCTGAAACCACCACACTAAAAAAACGTAAGCTAGTCCACAAGGAATCATCTTGGTTGTCTACTCCACTTGATCCTTCAGATAAGGACATTCTCAGCCTACATCTTACTGTACCCACTTGCAAACCTCAAATAAGAACTCTCCAGGTATGCTCAGTCAACCTAAAGAGTCATAAACAACAATAAGAAGTTATTGTTTTAGGCTGGCAAGTTTACAGTAATAGATAATGGTAGTAATATTTTTAAGTCATCAAAAATAATTGCTTAAAATATGCATTTATAGATAATAGGTCCCTCTTAACATGTATTCTTACTAGGGAAATATAATGATGCCATTTTGTGTTTATGATTATTATCATATCATAATTCAATTCCTTAAATATATAACCATAGTGTGATTTTATATTCCAAATTCATCGGCTATCCCTTGGGGAGTTTTTTTCTGCTTGTGTATTTCTTCCACTAAACACTAAAGAGTCATGTTTCTATCTCATAATTATTATCTATATAAATCAACATAAAAGTATAAGTTAAATCTAGCTTTACTTGTGTGTTTTTCAGTTATCTGGGAGAGAAAACAGATGACCAAATCAGTATTCCTTGTAGGACTGCATATTAACCCTAGTAAAACTGTCATCTGCCACCTCAAATTTAGTCCCTCTGTCTCACTACTACTAAAAAAATTAAACCAAATCTACCAAAAAATAAGACTTATTTAATTTCTACATCATGATATCTATTTATGCGAAACATCAGAAAGATAGCAAAAGAGGTAAAAATAGGGACATATAAAGAATGTTAGAACTAGGAATAATCTTTGATATCGCCCTTGTTTTTGATATCACCCGTGCAATCCATTAATAAATTCTGTGGACTCACGTTTGGAATGCGTCCCAAACCCCGCCAGTGTTTCCCTCGCAACTCTCACTACTCCAGTTTAAGTCGCCGACATCGCTCACCTACAGCGGCCTTGACTTCCTTCTTCTAATATGTCTCCTTGTGCCTGTATCTACACAGAAGTCAGAGTAATAGATTTTTTTTTTAAGTCCAATTATATCATTCTTTTTCCCAAAACACTTCAGTGGCTTCCTATCTCTTATAAAGTAAGATCCCGAGTCTTTCCTACGGCCCTTCATGACCTGGTTTCTCCCTGGCCTCATCTCTGGTTACTTGCCTCCCGCTCCATATGCTCTGCTCCAACCAAAATGACACTCTCGACTGTCCTAAAAAGGCCCAGTGTTCTCCTGCCTTGTAGGTCTCGCACTTCCTGCTCTCAGGCCTCTTCCCGTAGAGAGATGTGTGGCTTTCTCCCTTTCTTCATTACGCTCTCCCCTAAAATATCCCCTAATCCGAGCGGCCATCTTTGCCCATCCTTTTTTAAACATCAGCACACTTCAGTTACTTTCTATCCTGCAAATCCTGTTTCATTTTTCATCACAACATTTACTATCCCTACCTGACGTGTTGTGTGTTTGTGCATTTACTGTCTACCTCTCTTCACTAGAACCCAAGTACCAAGGAAGCAGGAATTTAGTCTGTGTAGTTTACACTGAAGCACCAGTGTCTAGAATATTATCATGTACATGGTAGATATTCAATAAATTGGTTTATTAAAAAATAGACAGCCTAGTCAACAATGGCCAGAAGTGCCAAATAGAATATTTAGGGACCTTTCTGTGACATAAAAAATATTTTTAATAATAAAAGAGTCTACTAAATTCATGAAAAACGACAATAATAAACACACAAAAAAGTCTACGTCTATGCAGGATATACAGGAGATGGTGCTGCGGAGGCCATGTCGCTACCTGACTCCTCTCTCCGGGGGTCTCCAAATGTTCTCTTTTCCATTATGCTGTTAGACAAAATAAACTGATGTGTCAGCACACAAAAATATCAACACCGCTCTGTTCACAGTGTGGCTTTCCCAGCATCGAACATGATTGAACAATGTTCCGTTAGTAGAACTCACATTTAGGAGGGTACCAGGTTAACTCATGGAGGGAGGCTTGGGAAATTAAAGAAAAACATACTATGCTATATTCCTGATAAAAAGATACTATATGTCCTTATGGCTACAGAAATGATGATCTATTTCTTTTTTTTCCGGTAAAAGTTTACTATATTTACTAGTTTTTCCCATAAGGCAAACTTATTATGTTTACTTCATCTCCCTCATAATTAATGAACCTTTCCATTAATTATATTTTATCAGAGGAATCAGATATATGAGCTTATCTGAATACTCAAGAGTATAAAATAAGTAGCATAGCTTCTAGGAATGAATATTAAAAACTGTTTTTCACCAAAGTATAGAACTGATGTTTGAAATGCATTTCTGGTCTTACATTTGGAAATAAAGGATGAGGGGTTGGGTGAAAATATTTTTGCTGCATGTCATTTATAGCATCTAGAACTTTCTTGTCTTAAACCTAGAGGTGTTTCTTCCTAAAAAATAATAGTTAACACATATACTGCATGCTTTATGTTGTACTCTAAGCATTAGCTATTCCTTAACTTGCTTGAACTCATCAGAGCCCAGTGAGGAAATGGCCGCTGCTGTTCCCTTTCCCAGGTGGTGAAATCGAGACACAAAGGCTCCAGGTCGCCCAGATAAAAATGGCTGAACTGGGATTTGTTTCCAGGCAGTTTCCTAACCAGGCTACATTGTTTCTAATGTTCCTAACTCTCTTTTCCATTTTCCTAAAAATAAACATTGTTCTTAAAGTAGAAATAAATGGCCATTTTAGAAACTACAGGGGGAAAAAACCTTTAAAATATATGTTGATAGTTGTATATTTTCTGGATTTTTTCTATATAATATTTATTTCATATCATTGAGAGCAAACTATGTGTGTTACTACATCTTACTAAGTCAAGTGGAGTTATCATCATTCTTCCCCTTAACACTCCAGCATTGCATGACATTATTATTTCTCTACTTCCACCTCCTGTCCTTTGCTTAAACAGGTGACTCTGTGCTTCTTAAAGTGCCATTAGTGTCAGAACAGAAGAATCTTCAGATACTTGAGACAATTCCTTTCCTTAATTGTATTTCTAAAAAGTACATTGAGATGATTTTTCCAGACGCTGGTTAATAAAAGGAGAGAGAAATAATATCTGAGAAAACATTGAAGAGTGAGTGTTTTTCTTGTCTAGACTAAATGATGATTTCTGGGGATGAGGAAAGGAGTCAAGAGAACTTTGGATTGACGAGGAGAGCCAGGTAAGAGTCCAGCACCACTCTGTGGCTGCTTCTGGGAAGGTCGCTGGACCACAGATAGGATGGCTCCATTGTACATTCTAAGCACTAGATACCCCAACTCATTAGACTGCCTAGGAATGCAAATGTCACAGAGAAGCAGCAGTCAGTGAATGGGCCAAGAACAGTAATGAGTTATTTTTGTTTATTTTTAGACTTTGAAGATTGGTGAATGGAAGATATACTTCAGTATCTTTGTGTGCTTTTGAAGCAGAGTCTAAAGAAAAGTACAGTTGAATTTGTTTCTATCCTGTTGAATTTCTCACAGGACAATGATAAAAGGGTAAAGGAGAAAAACTTTTTTTTTTTAACATATCTAATGAGAGAAAAGATGCTTTTCAGAGGAAAAAGAACCAAATCTAGCAGCCATGTTTCACTGAAGCATAAATAAATTTAAGAATATGTGAGAAAAGTGGCTGGCAAAAAGAACATGGCCGAAATAGCATGTATTATTATAGAGGCGTCGGGAACAATGAGGCAGCTTTAACTTCTAGAGTGTTAGTTCCAGGAATGGATTGAAACTCTTAATACACAAATAAATTAATAGAGCAATGCTACTAAAGAACAGTAAAATTTGGTGGCCCCAGGGCATCTTCAATGTGGAATGTCTGACTGAGCCTAGCATAGCGAGCAAGGAGGCAGGCGATTAGACAGTTAAGTGAAATTGTGGGGAATGGCAGAGAGAAAATGTAGACTATAGTAAAATGGGAAAATCAACTTTAACAGTCAATTTGGTTCACTGTTATTCTACAGAAAAACATAAAAATTGTAATGAACAGGTAAGCAGTGTACTCTCTTTTTTTTTTCAAACAAAGCCTTAGATAAATGATTGTGAACTTTTATGATTCTATTATGGCTATTTGATAATATGTTATTCTCACCCATCCAAAATTACTTATCCCTTGGCCCTACCACAGCGACGTAGTAGCATATGACAGGCCAGCTGTGTATAGAGATTATGTAATGCTAAATATTTAATGCCACGTATTTAAGAAAAAGAGGTTAGCCCTGATGGGTGTGGCTCGGTTGGATGAGTGTAGCCCTGCAAAGTGAAAGGTCACCTATAGGATTCCCTGTCAGGACACATGCTGGGTTGTCCACCAGATTTCTGGTTGGGGAGCATGTGAGAGGCAACTGAGCTATGTTTCTCTTGCATATTGACGTTTCTCTCCTTCTCTTTCTCCTTCCCTTCCCCTCTCTCTAAAAATAAATAAATAATATATTTTTAAAAAATAGAACTTATACATTTGCCTTCTGTCTCCAAAAGTATGTCCATAACAATAGCCTGCACAAATACATGAAGTTGTAATCCTGGAAACTTCTCAGCACCAAGAGTTTGACTAGGAAATCTGTGAGTTTATTACTTGCAGTAAATGTAGAAAATCATGCATCATGTATCTTCTTCTCTGAAAGGATATATTTGAAAGCTTCTGTGGCCTGCCGTGAGTACAGTAGGGAATAGTGACAACTGTGGTAAAATGGCACTCATGCACCCGACCTACTTATTTTTAGTCAGTTCTGTCTGAAAGAGGGGCACACAGTTCTAAGCAATTGTTTAAGACTGGATAGATATTTATAGAAAACATTCTCATTTTTGAAAGACTAGCTAAACAAAACAAAACACTCCAGCAATAGGTTTTAAATGGAAAGTGAAAATTTAAGAGGTTTAGTAGGGGGTTAAATGCCCTGTGGAGAAAACAGAGAAGTAAGTATATGGGGCCTGAATTAGCTTTCAATGCAGATAGTGTTTTGTTTAAAAATTGACTCGAAGAATGTTAATGGTGTTGAAAAATACTGCTTTATTGTGGAAAAGAACATTTGGTGCCAACTAAGATTTAATTGTCTTGTTTAACCTAGCTGTCTTGACTCCTTGGGAGATCCTCTCCAGGATGCTCCCCACTTTTCTTCCCCATTTAATTTAATAGATCCTACTGTGGTACTATTGGCCTATTGATAGCCAATTTCACACCTAACATTCAGGTCAAGAATAAATATAGCTATATTAGTGGGAAGGTAATTAGTGATTATTATATTTTATATATATAAAAATGTATATTATATATACATTTATGCATTTATAATATAATAAAATTACATTATATATATAATCCTTATTTGAAATGTTGTAGTTAAAATCAGTTTAATCTGAACATCATTCTAAAGATGATAATTAAAGTATTCATTTTGATAAACACTTGAGCCAAAACAGGATATTTTCCTCCAACTGTTGCATGAGTACTTCCAAAATAGACCAAGAAAAAGAACGGAATACGTTTATTTTGGTAACTTAATTACACCTCAAGAGAAAAGAAAAATCAATTCCCTTAATCAGTCATCAAAGCTTATCTTCTACAGGTCTTAGTAGAACTCTATGTTACTATGGTTATGGAGTTTGATGCTGGGACCACTGGTGAAGAAAAGGGAGCTGAGGGGTTAAAGAGGATTCATTTTGTATTAACTTGGAAGACCATGCCATATTCATGGGGACTGAGAAAAAAATATTTTTTAGTCAAATATAACTTTAAACAGAGTTTTAGATGCAAATATATGATAATATCAGGATTTTTCAGGGTGTAGTTATAAGAAAACTTATGTCTTATGAGTTAAACGGTTTTCAACATATTTTTGAAATTATAATGCATTATAGTGCTAAGGTGTATCTCAAAAGAGTTTCTAATATTTTGTATCTTCATAAAAATCAATAAATATTCAATTACTCATTTGCATAATAACAATTTATAATATAAAAATTGAAGAAGCAAATGCTGGAGTTTTATTTTGTAATTTCAGACTTTAAATACTTTTCAATACTAATGAGATTTTTTATAAATGATAAAGTTTTTGAAAATATATAAATACCTTTCCTTTCACAAAACAGTAAATTAAGAGGTACTATTAACTATATTGGCTATCAAAAGCCATATTATATATTACAAGCACTTAGAAGTTTTAATTACCTCTTGCACATGTTAACACAGGAACAATATTGACCTCTTAGAACCAACAGGAGAAACTAAAATAGTTATGATTATATTAGCTTTATGTCAGCTCATATTAGACTCTATCTCATCTTTTATTTTACCCCTGTTAAAAAATACATTAAGTTTCAAAGAGTGTAGACATCATTAATATATTAAAAAGAAAAAATATATTTTTTGATAATGTTTTGAAAATCCAATTAAAACTTCATTAAAGATATGATTCTTCTGTAAATCTTGTCCCATTTATCATAAGATGAAAATAAGGAACATTTAGTTTTGAAACATTAATATTTTCTCCTTTTGTTATAGATAAAGAAATATTTCTCAATAAATAATATAATCAGAGGACTATTCATTATTTTACAATTTATTATATAAAATAAGGTTTTAACTTATTTAACTATTATGTAACTTATTTATTTAACTTATTTATGATTATCATTAAGCAAGAAAGTATGCATAATTAAAAATTAAGGCACACAACGCAATTCATAGTCTTCTATTATATTCACTTTAACAATATAGCAAACACTCAGTATATGTAAAGCCATGCCAGCCACTGCACTAGGTGTAAGCAGTATGAAGTTGAGTAAGATATAGTCTTTGTATAACAAAGAACAAAAAACACACAACAATAACAATTTTATAGTAATTACAAAAATCACAGAAGTCATAATGAACCCCAAAATGTACATTTCCCTGTCTTTAAATCAAACTAACAGAAACTCTTGCATGTAAGTATATCATCCCAACTTTCCAAGCTTTTCTTTTTATCCTCATGATCTTAAGGACTGTCTTTATTTATAATAGTCCTAATTAAATCAAAATATCCCTGTCACAAATATAAAGTAGCCAACCTATAAGCTTTGGCATAAAGAGGGAAATTTAATCTTAAATAAGATGACAAAAAGATGACTACATATTTGTAATGCGTAAAGACTCCCAAACTGAAGAATTCTACTAATCATGCTACTTAAATACGTATTTGCATATTTTCTTAAATACTTTAAAAATAGAATGTTTTAGAAGAATAGTTCTATATTATTTCAGTTCTTAAGGTTTGACTATTATTTTATAAAGATGAGATAATTATGACCTGAGTCATCAATAAAAATTTAACCAGCTAATAAGGGCTGAACATTCATCCTAAACTTATTGCTTAAAATTCATATAAATAAAAAATCTGAAACCTCAAATTCATGTGACATGAAACTATTACAGTGAAATCACTATCTTTTACGTGCCAAGCAAGCAATGTGTTCCATAAAGTATTAATTTCTATTCCCAACCTTTACCTTTATCTAGCAACTAGAATAACAATAAAACAAACAGAACAAAAGATTTTAACATTTTGCATAAGATTATTACAGATTAAAGCAGTTTACTTTCTCGCCTATGCATAAAATATCTCTTTTACTATACTTATTTTACTAATATTTATTAAATATCCTAAAGTATTATAAGCAATTGTTTTTGTTCATTTGTTTTGTTTTTTACCTTGAAAGGCAATGGTTCTTCAGTAAGAGGACTGACAGGGAGTGAAGCGGTGCTACTTGCTGGGCTCATATCTGCACTCTGCAAGAAAAGCAAACTGGATTGAAGCAACACTTCTTTGTGGTTATTTTTATCATTCCTAATTTAGAATATATTCCTTATTATTAAAATAAAAAATAAATAAAACATGGATGTAGAAAAAATCAAATTAGTATTATATAGTGAATCACTTTTTACTTGGAAATAAATAGTTACCTGAGAAATTGGTCAAATGATCACAATGTCCATTACAAATGCATTTTATTAAATACAATGACCATCTTTTGTGTTAGGGCAGTATTTAGTATAATATTTTCTTACTGCATTTTTTACCTTTTCTTTTAAAATAATGCTATATCTGTAATGATTTACCTGTTGCTATTTCCATGTCTTTCAAACTGATTTTTCAAACAGGAATTAATAATTTTTCTTTCTTTTATAGAGAGTTAAATTACTGTACCTAGTTTTTATTCATTATAAAAAGTATGTCTGCTGCTACTATAACATTGTAAAATGAAAAAATAGTAAATTACTAAGATTCCCATGTTCATAGAACCTGACATTTTGTAAACTTTCTTACTATATTCTGCTAAGGACAAAAGGTTTACACAAATACAGGAGCGTTATTGGGAGGCTGCTAATGCTGTTCTTCTAATCCTTTAAATATGTAGTCACTTAAAACTTCTTAAATAAGAGATTGACTTGAAAAAAGAAGCTTGTCAATTTTTCCTTAAAGCATGGAAAGGGTATTGATAATAAGTGGCAACATAAGTTATTTTACTATATTCTTAGTTTATTTTCTCAGAGGAATTTTCCATTTAAGTAGATAAGCAAAAAAATTGAACATAACTCATACCAACATTTTCAGCTTGTTTTCCAGATGTACATGCACATAAATATGAGAAATTTTGCAGTAAAGAGTAAAGCAAAAGAAAGAATTAACCTTGATGGAGACAAGGGAAGAAGTTTGGCTGACTTCAGTTCCAACAAAGAACAAATTCAGAGGATAGTTGCGGTGACTGCTACAAATTCTTAGACTCTCTATTCAAAAATTATTTTCAATTTTTTTTATTCATGTGTACAGTAAACTGGACACATTGAAAATATCCATGAAAGTGAGATTACTTCTGTTTAGTTCAGAAACAACAGTAAGAACTATAGGAATCTAGACACTCAACATAATTTTCATATAACATGCACCTACTTGAGAAGCTGATATGAGAGTGTACATGGAGTTAAAAATGTCTAAAGGAGGAAGTCAGGTAAAAATTTAACCAGAGTTTACTAAAGGAGTCTGGAAAATACATGCATCAGATAATCGAGGTGAGTTAGTTATCGACTTTAATTTCTAAATGTATTCAGAGCTTTTTGGCTATTCATTTTATCAAAATTAGGAAATATTCTGAATTGCCAACTTTTTCTGTTTGATTACATGATATAATGGAGAAACAAAGATTTTCTTAGGAATGAATTTACCACAAGATTCTAACATAAAAAATGAATATATATATATTTTTTGTAGAATTAGGAAAACAATGACTTGAGCTGCTTCTCTCACTAGAGTTCTCATGAAAACTTAAGCAAGCGATAGACCACAGTTCATATGTAGTTGAACTGAATGATATTTTCCTGAAGTAATGACATGATGTAAAGCATATTAAAGTATTTGCCCTTAAAAATCATATATTCAGGCAACAGACATGACATTTAGTTATAGAAATATAAAATCCTGGATCATATTCTTGCAGATGAAGGCTTTTGAATTCCCGTAAGTAGATTAGCTCAAAATCAAGCTTTATGATTAACTTTTCTTAGGGTTGAGATCTCCTATAACATTCCAGAAAGAAATGTGCCATCCTAAGACTGTAGAAAACAGACTCAAAAATTTGCATCATGTAACCTTGATTCTTTGAAGGTCATTCTTAGGGAAAACTTTGTTTTAGCTTTCACTTTCAAATCCATTTTACCATGTGACGTTAATTCTATTGCTCTTAGGAAATCTTGAGAAAAATCTTTAAAAAACAAATCAATCTTGCATGGCAGCATTTGATAAACTGCACTTAATTATTAAGTTGAAAAAATATAAATCAAAGAATAGAATAAAAACCTTCGTTTTTACCTTATTGTTTTTCCATTTGAATTTCAGTGATCGCTAATTTAGCTGTGACTCCAATTTGTTTATCTTTTTAGATAAAATACTATAGCGAAGTCTTCAGATGTGTCTTATCTACACATCATACTATATACTTCAGTTCATTTACCCTTTCATTCAATGAGAGCAATACCAATGCATTGTATATCTAAATACAAATTAACAAAGTACTTCAAAAGTTGCATCTGATGCTTTTAAAAGCTAACAGTATGTGTTCTACAATATCTTCATAAAATACTTTCTTAGCATTATGGCTTTATCTGCTTATGATATATTTCAGAGACTGTGGTAATGGCCAGTTTACAACAATGTTAAAAGTCAATCCCATGGGAATATAGAAGGCTTATTCTGTACGAAAAGTAAATCATGCCAAAAGAAGGAATCTTCTTAATTCTCCTGTAACACTCCTGGGATTTTGACTTTTTTGGAGACTGTCTTAGATGTTCTTGACAGGTTATAAGAAGGCTATCCTAATTCTGACAAGTGCCCTAAAACTTTGTCTTCTGCATCTAAGTCCAATAAACATCTGCTTCTTTCCAACACTCGATGATTAAATAATAAGAGCCTAACATTTTTCCTACACTTTTTCTTCCAAATTACTAGATTCCCCCTTTCTATTTCTATCTCATGCATGCTAAGTTCTTACTTACTTTTCTCCAGATTGAGCTTAACTTTAAGTACTATCTTTAAATTCAATAATAAAAATCTAGACAAGTACTTACTTTTGAGCATATCAGATATATATACTCAAGTATGTATCAATATATGTGAGGTATACATAAGAGAGTGGTATTGGACACCCCACAATGTTCCTACATCCAATGGGCAACACTGAACACGGATATGCTATATCACTGTAAGTTAGTTTGGCCTTCCATTTATTTCATATAAACAGAAATGTACAATACAATTATTTTAGGTCCAGCTTCTTTCACTCGGCAAAAAGATTTGGAAATTCATCATATGCTGAAGCATTTTGTTGTGCCAGAAAGCGAGGAAGTGCTCAAAAGATAAAAGGATAAAACATGCCAAAGAGACAAAGGAGCAAACTTGAAAGAGTTCTCAATTGCCAAAGATGAAACACTTTGAGCAACAAAATAAATAACATAGTATCAAAGTACATCTGAAAGTATAAAACAAAAAAAGTCATGAATTCATACATAAATAAATAAGTGACCAAATAAATAAATAATTGGGAAGAAAAGACAAATCTCTCTTACAGAGCATTCCAAATAATTTATGTAGGTACCCCCCTCTTCAAGAAGCGGTACTTAACACTTTACCCCCATCTGTAGGTTGTGTTTATTGACTTATTTCCAAAGAGTAGTGCATGAAAAGCGGGGAGACGTAACTTAACAGTGGAGAAACCTGGCAAACACCACCTCAACCAAGTGATCATACAGATAGCATGACATAGTGTGATGTGAAGGTTAATTCACTTCTGTGGTCTTCCTACCAAAAATCAATTAACTCAGTATAATCATGAGAAAAACACTGGATGAACCCAAATTGAGGATCTTTTTGCCAAAAATTTGACCAAAGTGAAATTCATCAAAAACATGGGGAATCTGAGAAGTATGAGAGATTATGCTTCTAAAGTGACATGATGAATACATATAATGTGTAATCTTGGATAAAATCCTGGAATAGCAAAAAGGACATTAGGAGAGACTGGAGATATCAAAATAAATTGCTGAGTTTAGTTAATATTCATGTACCAATATTTGTTCTTAGTTGTGACAAATTTACTCTGCTGAGGTAGGATGATCACAATAGAGGAAACTGGATGGGGGGTGTACAAGAATTCTCTGTATTATCTCAACAGCTTTTCTATAAAGCTGAAACTCTTAAATTATTATAAAAAGGCTATTTTAAAATATTGTTCATAGCAATATTACCAGGTTTTTCAGGATTATAATACATGACTGTCATTTTACTGATAGCTCTAAGCTTTTATCAGGGCTTTTATAACTTCCACAAAATAAACTTTGACAGGCCATTTTATTGGGGTACATAACCTCCCTATCAAAAAATTTTTAATCTTCTTTGAAGATCTCATGGAAAAGGTGATGCTAATTTCTTTTTTTTGCATGCTTTTATGTTTCACATGAGAATGTTGAAGGAAACCTTCCACCGTATAAAATGATCTGCCTGTCTGGGTACTCTTAAGGTGCTGAGTAAAGTGAGTTTGCATTACTAATACTACCTGAATGCCATAATACTACGGTATTATGCTTTCAGGGGAGGTACATGGAAGCCATAACACTATGGATTGTACCTCCATGTACTTCCCCTGAAAGCATAATTAATGGATCTGTCCTATGAGATTAAAGTTTATTTATAAGGATTTCTTGACATGAAACATGATCAACTGAGCTTAAATCTGTTGAGTACATAAACAGAATTGAGCATAAGTAAAATATTTTAATTTTTTAAAACATTAGGGTAAATTTTATAAAGTAATTTTCTAGGTGTAATAACCTCAAATGGTCACCTAAATGTGTTAATTCTAAATGGAACATGTATTCTTATAGTTCTAAAATTATGTAAAAATGCGCCACATGTTATACTATTTGTTATTTTGATAATTAATGGTGTTACTATTGATAAAGTATTTAGGGTAATTAGATTTCTGTAGTTTAACTGGGCTGCTTTTCTTGAAAATGTTTCTTTTAGATGTGTCAATGTTTGTGAAAATTTATTCATTTATTCAGTCATTCAATAATTTTGAATATACATTAGGCTTCCATGTCCTTAGGTGTTATGTTTTCTTATCCTTTATCCCACTTGTAAGACATGGTTGTCCCAAGGAACTAGAAAGAAAGGGAATTCAGAACATCTAATCATAGTGCAAGAAGACATTCTTTATCTATTAGTGGGTGGACTCTTGAGCAGAATCTGTGTCCTTCATTGGGTCTATCTTCCAAATGACAATGAGCCAAAAGCCCTAGTTTCCTCCAAACCAGGATGCTCACCACTAAATCTCAGCACACCTCCGACAGGAACCAGTTAGCCATGGGGAAGCTGATTTCACTCATTTCATTCCTTAAGTGGTATATATAAGTGGTGTATATACATATATATATTGTTTATTGTTTTGGCAGTAAAGTAAAATTAGAGTGACAGTAAACTGAGTTCAATATCTCAGTCAGGATGAGCTCTTTGTACTGGTCAAACTCAACAACCTCACCAGTTCATGTCACATCTTTTATCAGTCTTGTTTTCTCTAAATGAAAATTTGGAGAAACATATCTCTTTAATATATGTTCTTGTAGTTGAAATCTGCTGCTTTACTTTTCCAGTATCGAATCCATTTTACCATTAACAAAATTTGAATTTTCCTTTGGGGAATGATTCCTCCTAAATTCTCAATCCATTTGTTTTGAGTGTTGAGCCAACATCCTTGAAATAGATGTGAGCATAGAGCGAAGTCCCAGATCCCCTTTCCAATTGGACACAAAAAGGCAAAGGAGCCAAAACATTTAAATGAAGTTCAAATATGGAAAGTGTGTTGGGATTCTGAGAAAGAGATGCTCTCATTCAGCTAATGTTGCTAAAGTCAAAGAATATATTTTTATGTGACTTTCCAGATGTAACCAAGTACATGGACCACTCCTAGGAAAAAATCCAACACAGAACCAATTCAAGACATGGAGAGAAAAATACTGGAGTCCTAATTGAGCTCTACATGGTCAAATAAATTTTACAAAACAGTGTGCCTGAGATTTAAGCATCCTCTGATACAGAAATAAGCCCTATGTTTGGAAAATTGCAAGTTACAGAATCTAAATTTTGGAAGTGGCTGACACAAGTAGAGTAGAGAGCCAGGATACTACTCTATGCGAAGCTGCAAAGTTACCAATATTCACAATAACAAAATAATTTACAAAATCATTTTTTTAAATCTGGGGGGATTCAGTTATATATTTTTGAATTTGGAGCTTCATGATTTGGTCAAAAGATGCCTGGACATAAGAATCTATTTACTTAATTTTTAAAATTTAGTATATATTTTAAAACTTACTTTTGACTAGATAACACACTCACAATAGTCTTTTTCAAGGAAAATATTTCCCTTCTACTCCTTGTCCCCAGACATCTGATGGCCTCTAACTTTATCAAGGTATTGTATAACCTTCCATAGATGTTACATGTACTCATATAGAATAGAATCACATTCACAGATATATACATATATAAAATAACTGACTTTTTTCTTTTGCACATAAAAGGGAACATATTGTACACACAGTTTATATATTTGAACTTCATTTAAATGATTTGGCTCCTGAGCCTTTTGTGTCCAATAGGAACGGTGATCGGGACTTTGCTCTATGCGCACATGGATGTTGGAACAGCACTACTCGAAACAAATGGATTGAGGGTTTAGGAGAAATCATTCCCCAAAGGAAAATCCAAATTTTATTAGTGGTAAAATGGATTAGATACTGGAAAGGCAAAGCAAGAGATATCAAATTACCATGCATTTGCATGTAATGAGTTTCTTCATTCTTTTGTACTACTTTATAGTATCCCATTTTATGTCTGTGTTATAACATAGTTAACCTGTGCTGCAGTTCCATTCTTTAGCCACTACACACAGAGCTGACATAAATAATCTTATATTATATGCATGTTTATCTATAAGGCAATATTTTGGAGTTGGAATTACTGGGCTAAAGATATACTCAGCTGCAATTCTGAATGCTTTTGTCAGGTCACCCTGCATGGCAATTGTATTTATTCGCCCGCCTGAGGCCTAAGAACAAACATGTTCCCGCTGCCTCACGTGTTCTCTTCTTCCAGGCGCCTTTAGTGCGGATCCACAAGGCAAACACAACTCCGGGTGAAGCTCCCTGCCTGAGATCACAGAGGTTTTAAAAATGATGTTTTTTCAAAATTGCTTTTGGATGATTTCAATAATCTAAGATAGATGAAAGAAACAATATCCCCACAGATTCCTGGCTCGGTGTTCAGTTAGTTTTGTTCTTTGCTCTATTCTGATCTTGTGGTCAATTCCAATTACTAATTTCATTTCTTTACTGTCTTGTCATTGAATTAAAGCTAAATCAAAGCTGTGACCAAACCCTACAATAGACTGAATCATTGGGCTATTGCAACAAAATAAACTGACTCATTTCTTCAGGGTGAATCCCACAGAAGGAATCTGAAATTGATTCTTAGTTTGAAAGTTTCAGAAATTAAATTATACCAGTTCACAGAGGGATGAGTAATTTTGCAGGATGATTCAGAATAACTAAATGAATAGCAGACTGTAGTTGGTCAGATATGGGCCAGCATAGTAACTAATAATGAAAACTAAACTTGGGGTAAGAACTCAGGGTGGCAATCTATTTAAGTTCTTTCCTTTTGGTGCAAAGAACCACTCAGAAACCAAATTACAGAGCACGAGGTTCTTTGTTTACCATAAAGTTAGAACAAGTAACTGGTTACTCTTAAAAGATGCTTTGGTCAAGCAATGGTAAATGTATAAAGAAATACAAATCATTTAGAACCTAAGCACTTTTTTCCTCTGAACAATGCTATAGATTCACCAGTGATAAAATTAATATTATCTCATTCACTTACTGAAACAAATTAAAAAATCAGCTATGAAAAGCACAATTACTTCATGCCAGGCACACACAGCATTATTAATAAAAGAAATAACTAATCTTATTAACAATACTTTCTTGATTTAATCTTTATTGTATTTTTTTCTATTACCATTTAGTCCCCCTATACCTTCCTCCCCCCAGCAGTCACCACACTGTGGTCCATGTCCTGAGTCCTTTACCCTTTTTGCTCAATTCCTCCACCTGCTAACTTCCCCCTACCCACTGGCTATCATCTGCTTTTGTTCATGGTCTTATTGGTCATCTCAACGATGACTAAGCATATTAATTTTACTTTGCTTTTGGTTTGCTTCAATTTTAGGAAATTTCAGTTTCTACTCTTGTATCCAAATTCTTGGATTTCATGATATTTGAACCTTAAAGTCCCTATATCATTCTTCCAACTTATGCAGAAACTATAAGGCAGATTCCTTTTTTAACCCACTATTTCTCCCAGGGGGAAAAATTCTGTGTCTGATTCCTAATCTCAGGTTGGATCGAAAACAAGTGCTACTGAATCTCATTTTGACTTAAATCTCCATTATCCTTTTGTCTGTTTATTTTCTTGAATGTTCTTGGAATATTCTGCTGCTTCGAACAAATTCAAATTATAATCTCATTTAGTAACAACGTTTTAACAGACATTATTGAGAACCTGCCACAAACCAGATTCTGGGAAGATGTACCATTTAATAAATACAGTTGCCCCCTCTAATTATCTTAAATTCATTAGAGGAGACAAGCAACTACAGAAAGTACCAAAAAAAATAAAAATAAAATAAAATAAAAAGGATGGATGGATAGATAGATAAAAATCCAAATATCAAAAGATAATTACTGACAAAATATCTGTGCACTTTTTCCCAGTGTTCTTCTGTGCAATATAATTGATTGGAATTAATGTACATTATCTATCATAAATTTTATCTTAAACTATTTTCTCAGGATTTTTCTTACATCAAATATTTTCCTTCAGTGTGATTCATGATAAATGCATACAATTCCATCATATACTTATAGGTTTATTCATCTTGTCAAGCCCTTAATGTTAGACATTTTTATATTGCCATTTTTTCTTTATAATAAATGCTCTGATAATATTTTTAAAACATATCTGTGATTATCTCTTTTAATGCATTAATAGAATTATAAGGCCTTAGTTATAAAATATGGATATAATTGGCTAATTTCACATATACTAATAAATTTTCCTACAAGGCTAATGTACTGATCTTCACTCCTACTTGAGAAGTTTCAGAGTTGTAAATTCACTGTAACTTCAATAGGTAAAAAGAAATATACCAGGCTATTTAGTTGTCTGTGATTTACCAATTAGTTAATTATTAGAGAAAAATATATCATCAAATTTCATTCAAATAAATTCTTAACTGATTAGGGCAATAAATACAAAAACCTTAAAAAGCACTTGAAAATGTAAGTAAACATTATATTTCAAGTATCATAGAATGGGGAGCATTTTTCTAAACATAAACCTAAATAAATCATAAAGTCAAAGAGTGATCTATATGACTATGCTGAATTCTCTGCATATTAAAAAAATAAAAGTATAAAGCAAATAAAATATTTGTAAAATTTTGAAGTTTGATGAGAACACTTGTTTCTCATTCCTTTCACACAGAAGGAGCTCTGCCAGTATTAGACTCTTGGTTTCTCTGTCGAGCAAAGAAAGGATCCGTTTCCTTGCTGATAAATTTGGCATAGATGAATTTGGTGTGCCTGGCTCAGCTCTCTCCTTTCTTTTGCTAGCAAGAGCACATGCAGAGAACATGTGTTCTCTTCAACAGCTATTCGGCTGGCGTTTTATACTGACTGCTAAGGTCTAAGTAAGACATTTAAACTTCATATTAACTTGGAAAGCTGTCTGCTGCTTCTGGAGACTTCTCCCATAGGTAGGATGATAGTTTTATATTCTTCCGAGTCTTAAGTGATGCTTTATAGGATGAGTGGACCGCAGCAAAGCCTGTGGGTCTCGACAACCTCAGAAAGACAAAGGCCAGGTCTAGTCTCAGCCAAGACACAGGTGCCAGGGCCTTGGGAGTTTCGAGCTGCTGCTGGTTGACTTTCAACTACACAGAGCAGCTTCTCACTAGCATGTTTGGCTGGTGTAGTGTTGAACTGGAAGGAAGGGTGTCTTTCCATTCATGGACTTCTAAAGTGTTGGTGGATAGGATAATGTTCACAGCTTTTAAACTAAATGACAGTTGAATTTTACGTCTGCTACAGAGAACTAGTAAGCTTCTAGCTTTAAATTCTGAGTGTAGGTCCTAGTGCTTACAATTGGATATATTGCCTGTGGTAGGCGGCTTCTAGAATGGCCT
This sequence comes from Mormoops blainvillei, assembly GCA_004026545.1. Lineage (NCBI taxonomy): Eukaryota > Metazoa > Chordata > Mammalia > Chiroptera > Mormoopidae > Mormoops > Mormoops blainvillei. The sequence continues at coordinate 8,578 of PVJD01005580.1, read as the reverse complement.
CTAATGCTTTTTGCATTTGCACTCTTGTGTGATACACTCCCTTAAGTGTGTGGGCTGGATTTGACAACTCACTTACAATGAAAAATATGTGGCAAACGCTACATTAAAAAGAGACTAAAGCAAGGCAAATATGGAAGCTGAAAGACCGCTTAGAAGACTGGCACGAGCTTCAAGCCAAAAGCGATCATCGGGGAGGAAGGAGGCCGGTTAGAAAACAATGGGGAGGAGCAAGAGCAGCCGCTCCTTCTCTAGGCCCCATGACATGAGGGGTGTGGTCAAGAAAGCAGCCACCACTTAGCTTCGCTGCCTGCCACCTGCAAACTAAAAATGGTGTGCCTAAATTTTTCTTTCAGAAGCCCCACCAAAGACAGAGGTTTAGCACCTTCCTGGAGCAACTATATCTACAATCAACTTGAACAATTTGCAACAAATGAAACCAAATGCGGGGATGAGCAGAACACATAGAAAATATTCACTTCAATTTTATACCAATTGTCTAAATTTAGTTTTGCTTTAATATATACTCCAGTCTTTATGAGGGTAACATACTTTACTTCTTTTCCCACACTTTGTTTGTTCAAGCTCCCTCAAGTTATCAAGACACCTCGCAGTATTCTCCAAAATCTGCCCAATCCTGATTACCAATGGTGTCATCCCTCCTACTCTGCCCAAATCACAGCTGTTAAGGGCAAATTTGATTTTTAGTTTTTGTTTGCATTTATGTTTTAAATAATTTAATTCACTACATGAAAAAGGCCATTCTGAGGTGGGGTACCTGTACTGGTGTACAGTAGCCACCTTGCCAGGGCTCGGCTGATTGGGTTCATCGCTTCCCAAAGGGATTAACAGTTCCTCAAAGTATATATATATATACGTAATATATATATATATGTAATATAAGTATATACTTATATAAGTATATATAAGTAATATATATATATATATATTTTAAGCTGAAAACTTGTGAACAGGCAGTAACCACAGAAAGAAATATCTAAACTTAAGCAGAACCTCTCCAACATACAGCCATCACCGGTCCCTTAGCACCAGGAGTGTGAGGCCAGGAAAGGCCCAACAAAATCTTCCACACTTGCCCACTGCAGTCCTAAACCACCCCTTGCCCCTTGTTGTTAAGTAGGCGCAGAGGTCTTTATCTCTGGTTATTCTGAGAGCTACTACTGAGAAGCTCTGCACGCGTAGGAAACTTTTCTCCTGTTAGTCTGTCTGTTGTCAGTTAATTTGAGGGGCCAGAACACTCAGTCCTAATTAGTAGAGAAGTTTTCCTCCCCAAACTTCCCAAATTCATGTTCGGCTACATCACATTGATAGTTTAAAAATAGCTATGGAAATATTATTTACAACACAGGAATTGGCAAATTACAAATCAGGGTTTTTGTTTTGTCTTGTTCTGTTTAATTTGGAGAGCTGATTTTTAACCACTTGCCTACATACCACTGGGCGCATTCAATACACAGACATTCACTAGATAGAATTACTTACACAACGCCTTGAGAAGAAGCAGATGAAGCTCTAATTCCATTTATTTATTTTTATGCCATTGCTTTCTAGAAAGAAAGAATTCCAAAATACATGGGGAAGGTCAATTTCTAAACAAGGGCTTGTTTTGCAAACCCTATCATTTTTCCAGTTTTTATTTCTATATGGGAATACAGACCTGATTCAAAACATTATAATACTTTCCAGTACTCAGTCCCCTCCTCCTCTAGTCCTTCTCACACCCTAATATCAGATTGTTCTTTCTGAAACATGGTTTTTCATGCCTCTTCTTTGCTAAAGATTTCATTATTTTCCCTAGGGATGTGAATGAATTCCATTCTGTTTAGGTAGGCATTCAGGTCTCTCGAACTGAGAATAAACTCCTCTTTTCATTCCTTCACCTTTATGTAATTGAGTCCAATTCTTAAGAAAAAGTATTATCTGTTTCCAACAATCCCTTTCACCATAATTCCTCTTACTCAACCTTACTTCCTTTCAGTCACTTCTCCATCAGAAAATTTGGAAATGCCCTTTTGCAATAACCTTAATATCAAAATCTGATCCAGCATTTACAACTAAACTCAACTGCCCACTCTTCCTGAAAACATCACTAATGCCTTCAAACAGCAAGCAATATTGCAATTCTCTGAACTCCTATAGTGCATTACCTGTACCTCTTTAGGGCTCTTAAATATTTTGACATATTATATTTTTATACATACTGTATTTCCTTTCTATATTTCAAGCTCCCTGTACGTAGTGTACTTATCTTACACATGTATTCCTCAAAGTACAAAGTAAAAAGACTTTCATGTAAAGTCTTTTTGTTCCAGACACTGCAACAAATAACTGTAAACCAATTGTTCTCCTTTTATAAAAAGTTCCTTAGGTCATCTTTACTTGCCACCAGGATAGAAAATTATTAGATTAAATAAATGAATGATTGAATGTTGAACTTGCTCATATCTTTTGAAAGATTTCCCGAAGAGGTGAAGATTTGTATAAGTAGCAAATAAATGGAATAGAATGATCAGGGCGGGGGGGGGATTGTATCTTAATAAAAGACTAGGAAAGAATCCATATTTTCTTATAGATTACTTTAGAAGACAAATGAAATAGGATATATAACAAATTGTGTTTCATTTCTATCTGTTGAATTATTTATTTTCCTCCTGTGTTTTTAACCTATGTCAATATTTAGTGTGTGTTTTAAAATGCTGTTTATTATTTTGTGAAATAATCTAATCATAAAGAGGAAATTTTAAAAGCCTTATTGTGATCTGTTCCTTACCTACCTTTTGACACTTCTCATCCTAAATTTTAAAGTCCTGTACAGGATCCTAGAAATTATGATGCAAAGTACTTATGCACCTGACATACTCTATTAAAACTCTATTAAAATGCAAGAAATATTCAAAGTCATGAAATGCAGGGAACTACAGTCAAGACTGCTCTACCCAGAAAAGTTATCATTTAGAATCAAAGGGCAGATAAAGGGTTTCCCAGACAAGAAAAAACTAAAGGAGTCTATCATCACCAGACCATTATTATATGAAATGTTAGAGGGACTTATTTAAGAAAAAGATCAAAACTATGAACAATAACACGGCAATGAATACATATCTATCAACAATTGAATCTAAAATACAAACTAAGCAAACAAGAAGAACAGAGACAGAATCATGGATATGGAGAGTGTTTTGATGGTTGCCAGATGGGAGGGAGGTGAGGGGGAGTGGGTGAAGAGGTGAGGGGATTAAGAAGTACAAATAGGTAGCTACAGAATAGCCATGGGGACGTAAAGTACAGTACAAGAAACGGAGTAGCCAAAGAAACAATGCATGACCCAAGGACACGAACAAACGTGTGGGGATTGCCTGAGGGGGTGGGAGAGGTGGTGCAGGGTGGATGGGGGCAAAGGGGGAAAAATTGGGACAACTATAATAGCATAATCAATAAAATATAACTTTAAAAAATGCTCATCTGGGTCCCACCACAGAGATTCTGGCTCAGTAGAACAATGACACTGTACGTTCATTGTATAGCCAAGGGCTTCTTTTTTTGGATGATCTGTAGTTTCACTTTGAGAAACATGGCTGTGTTAATAAGAATCTGCTATTACTTACCTAATATGTCCATTGGTCTCTTAGCTCTTTGCCCTTAAGAAATCTCTTCTCTTATCCCAGACAACTCTTTAATTGCTTCCACTCCCCTAACCCTTCAATCTCCTTTACCATCACTGTGTAGTCCGTAAGTAGCACATTCTTACTTATTTCTCAAGCTGCAGTTCAGCATTATCTCTCTGCTATTCCAGCCCATGTATTATACCCCTCCCCCCAAGATTCACGCTGCTTGGTTTAAATCTCAGTTTAGCAAATCACTAATTATGTGACCTTAGGCAGTTACACATGCTCTTTGGTCAGTGTTCCCTCCATTCTTAAAATGGAGATGACAATAAAACTCACTCTTAAGGCTTACTGGGAGGAATAAAAGAGGTAAAACTAATAAAACCAGAGCTGGCACACATAAAGTGCTAAGTGCTAGTTTTTAGCTCTTCTCATGCTATATTGAAATTATTTGTTTATATGTCTGCTAAAACCGTGAGCCACCATCAGGACACGTTTATGTGTTTTTCACTTTTGTACCACAGAAACTACCATCATTATTCAGTTGGGGTTTATTCCAAGGTTTATTATTATGAATTTAAATTACTCTTTTTTTAAAAAATGAAGTGGTTAAAACTACCTTTGAAAGCTCTTGTTTTGGGAAATCCAGCTTAATAAGACTTCAGTAGTTTTAGAAAAATTAGCAGTTTCTCAATTAACTTTAACCACAGTAAAATACTCAGCTTGTTAGGAGATATATCTTGTTATACAAATTGATAAATATATAAAAATACAATGAGTCATTTGCATGAATAATTATTGAATTTGGAACTGCTTGGCAGGAGCATATCAGTTAATATGAATGAATGTAAATAAATTCAGCCACGAAACACAGTGCACATTATCTGTAGACATTATTCACCCTGACTGGTAGTACCCTTTTTTATAATTAAAAATAAATAAATAAGTAAAATCAGCATGATGCTAATCTATCTTGGTGTTCATTACCTATAAATTAAAGTTGATAGTTGGTTATAAGAATTTTATTAGGGGAAGTAATCAATGAGTTATTAAAAAGAGTAATTATTTACAGAAAATGAAGAATTTATATTAATTTCAAAATTCATAATTGAATGAATTTAACTATTATTAAGGAAATCATTTACTGTCCTTGGTTGCTTATATGTTTTGTCTGATTTTTTTTCTAAGTAATCAACCTTAATACTACAATCATAGAATATATTTAGTTAAATAAAATCAATAAATGAAAAAAAACAAAATGTATTAATGTAAAGAGAATGTTTGTTTTCCCTTTTCAAATTCATAAGCTGTTGAGATTCATTTAAATGAGCTTATGGAACCAGGGACAAATCTCACATGAACCTGGACAATCGTAACTGTTTTGCCTTTATACTTCCCTCCTATGTAAATAAGAGGTTTGACTCCATTCCTTAGTTCTTCCTAGATCTAACATTGTATGATATTTCAAGTAATAACATCTACCCAAAGAGTAAGCTAATAAAGAGTGAATAAATTAATAATAGTAAACTAATCCATTTCAGCTGCAAGTTTTAGAACTCTTACATAGTATCTTATAAATCGTGCAATAAAAGTGAAATATTATTACCTAACATCTATAGGTGAATGATTTAGTTTATAAATTAATGCCCTGCAATTCTTTATTGTGCTAAGTGCATTTAAAAATTCTTTAGACTCATAAGTCACCAAATTTCTCATTTATGCTAGATCTTCTATTTATAATTAATGCACTTTTCAGTTTCACATTTTTTGAGGTATTTATTCAAAGCACTGTGTCCTTGAATTTAACATTTTAATTTCTTTTTTAATTATACATCTTTTAGTTCCATAATGGTTGCCAAAGTACACAGAGATCAGCAATTCTAGATTGGCCAAAAAACAAAGCAAAACAAAACAAAACAAAGCAAAACAAAAACACCCGCTTTTTGCTTTCCAATTCTGGCCTTCTCTCTACATGCCCTCTGAAAGCAAAAGAAGGCAACAATAACCAAAAAAAGTGCACGTTAATGATAAGTTGTAGTCATTGGCATTCATATTTGATAGTACAGTTAATTATTTAAATAATTTCCAAATATCTTTTCTTCTCTATAAAATTGAGGCTTGTAGCCAGTGTTTTAAGAATTCAGTGTTTAAATTGGTTTCATAAATTAAAACACACACACACACACACACACACATACACACATCCCAAGCATTGAGAAAATGCCCAATATCCTGGCTTAATGGAGCTTTTTATAGTGAAGGCAGCATTTGGCAGAGGTTGCCACATTTAATAAGCGCTCTGTCTCTTTGTTAGACTGAAAAAAAAGATTTTGAGAGTTACTCCCAGCTCTGGAAATTTTCTTGAGAAAACAAAAACCAAATAAACATGAAGCTATTTTCCATGCTCCCAAAGAATAGAACATTTTGAACCACTCGGTTTGTCTACAGCACAAAATATTCCAGTGGAACTGAAAGCTAGTGTGAACCTGAAAGAACTACACTGAAACTTTCCTTCCTACTTTCTATTGTCTTTTTCTCTCAGTTAAGCAGGGAAAGTTACCATTATACCACAGACTAAATCAATTAGCTGTCTACCAAACATGAAATGACTCTTCACTCAACTTCTATAGTTTTCTGAATTCAAAGATTCATGAAAAAGTTCATAATACATAAAATTTTTCTTTCAGGGGAAGAAATAAGTTGTCCACTTAGTCACTAAAGTGTGAAGGCTCCAACTCTGGTACATTAGGATTGAGTATTATTAGCATATGAAAAGTAGTTAGCAAAATTCCTAATTAAGATAGGTGCTCATAATTACTGCTATTTCTATTCAACAAGGATAATATTGCAATATGGGGATTTGTTGAAATTTACTGACTCCTATTCCAGTGTTCTTTACATATAACAATAGCCATTTACTTTCTTTCAGGTGGTTTGCCCTGATTAAAACTGTTAGAGCAAACATAAATTTCTAAATTGCGATGGCCCTTTCATTGACACAGAAGGATTTTTCAGTTTTTAACATGTCTGCCTTTGTTCTGATAACTAAATTATAAACTGAAGGATAGGAACTTTTTCTGCCCTCCCTCTCTTCCTCCTTCCCTCCCTCCCTCCCTCCCTCCCTCTCTTCCTTCCTTCCTTCCTTCCTTCCTTCCTTCCTTCCTTCCTTCCTTCCTTCCTTCCTTCCTTCTTTCCTGCCTTCCTGCCTTCAAAGTAAAGAAAGTATTAACTCACCATAATGGCTAATATCGTGGATGACATGCATTAGATACTTAGGGAATTAACTGGCTTTGATGTATCTTTGGTAGCATAACTTCAGAGTATCACGAAAATTAGAGAACTTATAAATAATTGAGATCCCAAATCTTATTTTCTAATACACTGAAGCTCAGAGAGTTTTCAGAGGTTATACAATAATTGGTTGCAAAATTTCACAATAACCAAGTCTTACATCTGATTGTCACCTGAACAGTGAACTATTAATAGGACATTTTTTCCAAAGTCATCAAGACTACCCTCTATTTATCAGTTGTTCACAATCTTCTCCTCTTTATCAACTCAATAAAATTTCCCTTGACTGATCTCTTCCAGTTAACACATTTCATTTCCTGAATGATGTATACATTGAGTTTTACAATTTTCTTCATAGTTTAGGAAATCCAACTCCAAGTTGCTGTTGGGGAAGAGTAAATGAGAACATATGAATTTTGGGGGAGAATTATTATAACCACTACCATAAACTTCTTTCACATCTCAGAAGTGGAACTGGAAATAATTTTAATAGTTGTTCTTACTGTTTTTATCTCATGAGGTCTGTAAAGATTAAATATACTTATACATATAAAGTTCTTAGATCAGTAATTTACCATGTAGTGAGTACTCACTAAAGGTTGTTTTGAAAGAGAGAATTTGAAGACTCCAGCCACTGTAAGCAGAGTAAGATTTAATGAGACCGAGTGCATCGTTAGCCTCACCCCTAGAAGTCCCTCTCCGCTGAGCTCTGCTGGCTCTGACATTATGAAACTAGTAATATCTTTGGGATGATATCACTTGCTTTAATTTTGTCCCACAGATGAAGAGATAAACACCTTTAGAAAGAATAAAGAATATGAACATAAATAAGAGAAAAGTAGAAGTAACTTGAGAGTAATTTTGAGAGTCAATAGATCATCTGTTACATTAAATCAGAAATAAGCAAAATAAAACACATTTTAAAATTTTAAGCTATTAATACTGTTGTGTTTGATAATGTTGTATGTTGTTCAGTGACAGAGGACTAAAAGAAAAGAAAATCATATTGTAATTTATGATGGACAGTGTTAAAGTCTAGACATATTTATTGAAGAATCTACATTAGCTAATTTAATGTGTTTAAAGCATTGCACTATTCTAATTATGTTGGTTAACTGAAATGGTTAATAAATAATCGTTATTCATAAAGTAGAACTCGTCCTTCAAAATTAACAAATTATCCTGGCTGCTGTAGCTCAGTGGATTGAATGCTAGCCTGCGAAACAAAGGGTTATTGGTTCGATTCCCAGTCAGGGCACATGCCTGAGTTGCAGGCCAAGTGCCCAGTAGGGGGTGCACAAGAGGCACCCGCAGATTGATGTTTCTCTTCCTCCCTCCCCTCTTCCCCCTCTCTAAAAATAAATAAATAAAATCTTAAAAAAACAAAATTAATTATTTAACCAATATCATTATGGAATGAGGCATTTTATATTTTTGAAGATAACTGAAGTTCCCATTTCAATGTCAAAATTTATTTTTAAAATTCTGCTAGATAAACATTATTTTAAAATCCATTATATAAACACTGCTTTATTAATTTGAGTATATTGAACCAGACTGTATTCTAATTTAGAAGCATAATAAACATCAATTACTCTCCTGTACTTTGTTATACAGGTCTGCAGCTTGAATACTGCCACTTTGCCAAGTGTCCCTCGAGATTA